>JANAVB010012750.1:0-54943 GCA_029216955.1 Iris pallida | reverse complement strand
TTCCTTAAATTCGTTGTTGAATTTAATTTCTAATTTTGTTTGTTGACTTTGATCTTGCATCGTGATAAATTTTGTGGATTGAATTATGATATATCCTGATAAGGTAAATGTCTGCTTTAGTTATGGAGTTTAGAATTTATCGCAACCATATTAGTTGGTATGACAAAAACATAGGGCCTGATGATTTAGGTACTTATCTTAGTTATGGAATTTAAATTTTCTCGCAGCCATACCGGTTGACGTGGTGAGAATTCTAGAACATGTATAGGGCGTATACCTTAGTTATGACTCTATCGTTTATTGCATCTAAGCTTACTGGTGTGGCAAAAATTCTGGCAACATAATTTCAGAAAGACGTGTAGGGTTATCAGATCATATCATAACTTAGTTCACTTCGTTATGACCGAATGAGCAAGAATAAATTCTTATTATCATTCTTCTCCGTCTTGATTAACTCTATCCTATCTACATCTACAACTAGGATTACAGGTTCTCTAGGACTCTCCAATAGGATTGCTTTCATGTTATCTTTTTGGACATAATTATTTTTGTGTTCCATCTTTCCTATGACTTGACTAAATCTTCTTCGTTAACCTCTTGGATAATTCTTCTCGTTATGCATCTCGTTGTCTTCGTACAATTCTTGGAGATATTTGACCAACTTTTCTGTCTTGCTTGACCCTTTAACTTGTTTGGACACTGTTATGGATTTTTGACCCAGTCTTAGGCCTTATTACCTTCTACTTGATAGACGACCGAAATAGCCAAACCTTGTTAACTGATTCTATAGTATAACTATAAATGTATTGTGTGTTGTGATAAGTACTTTTTCTGGGGATTGGTTAGATTAAGCTTATAGGACAAGTATGGGTGACTGACTATAGTAGACTTGGAAACCATTAAGAACGATGTATTGATAGTAGTATGATGATGATAGGATATCTAAGATGGAATAATAAAATATTATTTGTTGTGACTATGGATTAAGGATTAGAATCTTGTTCTTAGAATTTGAGGATTGTGCATTCGTAGGACTTTGATGACCAAGTGATATTGGTTATCTATAAGCTAATGACATGTGATTAGAGGGTAGATCGATATGTGGAATGATATAGAATAAGTTGAGATATAATATTGCGTACAAGATTGAAAAGATATCAGTTAAAAAGGCAAGTAACAAGACAAAGACATATGTACTTTGGTAATTAATAATCGAGAGTTTTGAAATCAAGGATTTATATTCGGAGGACTTGTTGAGTAAAAAGAAGAAGGCTCTACGCCAAGGATAAGAATTGAACGTATAATTTCAAGGAGAAACTGTAGGAAAGGATTGACGACAAATAATGCAAATGGCATGTGGATTAATATAATAAGGATAATTATGACATGATAAGGAAATCAAGTATTTAAAATTGAGGTTGGAAATATGGTTGATGATTAAGCATTTTAGGCTTATAAATATACCCAGAGAATGACCTATAGTTTAGGGCATACATAAAGGTTCCATGTTAGTATGGAAGATTCTAAATGATATGACGTAGTTTATGATAGAAGGACCATTGTTGAACCTGAACCAAAAAGATTGTAAAGAGAAACAGCAGAGATGATTTCAAGGGTAGCAGTTTGAGTATCGTAGCCAGAGCAGCTACATGTTATAGTTGGACCTATTGGGTGATTTTAAATTTCGGGACGAAATTCTTGTAAGGTGGGTAGGATGTAAGCCCCCTGAATTTTAGGGTTTATTTTAAATTTTTTGAATGAATTATTTCGATAAATATTTTATTATTTAATTGTTTTGATCATTAATGTTCCTTTCCGTGACTTTGAATTCTGGAGCGTCAGGGATGCCAATCTCTGTAAACTCTTTTCATGAGTTTGAAGTAGACAAGATTATCTTCGTTTTGATATATCACGTCCCACTTAAACTCGTTCTCTTGTGCTCTATTTGTATCGCGCAACTTCGGGTCAACTTAGACCAATTAATCGTTGAATAATTATTTTCACTTTTATCTTTGATCTTCGTTTGCACGTTATCGTGACTTTTAATTTAGGAGCACAAGACCAGTCATTTTCTCAGAACCAACTCATGAATGATCTACTCGAGACGCTCACACCCACGACCTTCGTGTCCCACTCAGACACTCCATTTTGTGCTTCATTTGTTTCGCAACTTTCAGGTCAATTTAGGCCAATTAATTATCTACCGTAAAATCTGATTTAATTTCCAATTTACTTTCGGGACCCAACATCGATCCAACCTAGTCGACCCAAAGTATGGATATGGCCCACATGAAGCCTACTACCCACATGATACTTGTGTCCCATTTATTTGAGCCCCCACATGTTACTTATTATCCATGATCATAAATACCTATTTTAAATTCAATTATTGTCCCATGTCCGATTTTGACCCGACCCGGCTCAATCGTACCCGAACCCAAGCTCCATGTTGTCCTCTCATGACTGCCCAAATATCCCACACAATTTTCTCTCCTATTTAAATATTTTCTACAATAACTCTCTTATATATATATATATATATATATATAGATATATATATATATATATATATAATATATATAATATATATATATATATAATTAATCCCCTCCTTAAAACACTCACATACAACCCCCTCCCCTCTCTCTCTACCAGCACACACCCTCCCTCTCTCTAACCGACTTCTCTCTCCTTCTTTCAAATATCTATCTCTTTGTTTATTCTCACTCTCTTTTTTATTTATATTACACACACCTACACACAACTCTCTCTCTCTCACACAACACACATATCATCCCACCCCCTCACTAGCGACACCCCCACCTTCTTCACCATAGCCACCTCCATCTTCTTCTCCTCCTCTTCTTCATCATCTACATCATCATCACCATCAACACATCTTCACCACCCTCACCAACACCATCTCCACCACCATCATCGACGTCACCACCCTCGCACGACCACCATTGGTGACCGTCGTCGACGCCGTGCCCCCGTTTGGCCTTCCCGCATCACCGTGCGAGGGCCTGCAACAGCAGCAGCAAACAACCGCAGCCGCGGCGCAGCAGAAACAGCTGCACGCAGCAGCCGAGCGCATCGCGTGCCGTCGCGGCCAACAGCCGCTGCCGGTGAGCCCCCTGTCTGTGCGCGCACCCCGACAACCTCCCCCAGGCCACCGCCTACTTCCACGACGCGTCGCATAGGCTATTCGTGCATTTACGTCGAAATCCCGTCGTGACGCACGAGTTTTGAACTCGTAAATGGTTCCCCGTCACAGAAACTTCGCACGTGATTTTTGAGAGATCCGACCGTTGGATCGACTATTTCTTTGCTCCGCCCCAATCTCGGTATATCCATCTTCACTCTCCTCAAGTTTCATCCGTTAATTTCGTCGTTTGATACCTCAAAACTGGCCACCAAGTTGACACTTTAAATTGTATAATTTTTGGACAGTTTTGTGGAATCGACTTCGTCAGCTCGTAACTCCGCCGTCGTAGCTCCGGTTGGCTCGCTACCAGTTTCTGTGTGCAGCTGGTATAACCCTCTTCCTGTCCCTTAAGTTTCGTTTCATTGTGAACACGTTTGGTTGGTCGAATTCGACGCCAAAGTTGGGTGTCCGAATTCTTTAATTTGTACTTGTTAAATTCTATTTTTGAACCCGGGACTCCGGAATCAATTTCTGACACCACCAGTAGACTCGTGGCATCATTCTAGCACATTTTCATATAAAGTTTGCTTGATTTGGAGAACATGGGCCCTAGCACGCATTTCGGTACAAAGTGGGTCCCACATTCCGAGTCAACGGGTCAATTTGAGATCGGCTCATCGGAATCCAATTCCGGATATACCGTTGAGTTCGTATCGTAATTTTGGACTCGTTGACATATAATTTGCTGAGTTTTGACGATATTTGCTCCGGTACGCATTTTGGGGCAAACTAGATTCCAAATGTCCGCTTCAACGTGTCATTTTGAGATCGGCTCATCGGAATCCAATTCCGGATATATCATTGTGTTCGTGTCGTCATTCTGAACTCGTTGACATATACTTTGTCAGATTTTATGGACTTTGGCTTCGACACGTATTTTCGTGCAAATCGGATACCAATATCCAGGTCAAAGGACCATTTTGTGATCAGGTCATCGGAATTCTATTTTGGACATACCGTTGGGTTCGTATCATCATTCTGAATTCGTGAACATATAATTTGCTAGGTTTTGTAGACTTCTATTCTGACACATTTTTCGGTATAAAGTGTGTCCAACAGCGGACATCATTTTGACCCAAAATTACCGTTTTGTCCCTGTATCCAAATTGGACTTATGGATAGGCTATCCTAGCTAATTTGGCCATTCTGGACACGTTGGTGATGTTATTTTATCATCCGACAACATCTGTAGATTTTGTTTATGTGTCATTCTTAATTTGTAATTAATTAATATTTTTAGTGTATATATTTACATGTTTGGATTTTGTAAAATTATAAAGTGATCATTGTATTTCTAAGGACTCTAATGGTTGGTTATAGGCTTAGTGTCATCCCAAATTGATTTTCTATGCTAGGACATCCCTTAGCTAGTATCCAGCTAGGAGTCGTGTCACACCACTAGTGTAAATATTGAACATAGCTTAGAACTGAGATTGTGTATCATTTTGACAGGACACCGGACATCTATATCTTCGTACTAGTATTCTTGCTTTGCTCGAGGCGAGTACCCCTATAAACTTTATTTACTGCATATGAAAATGAATTGCGTATGAACCATGTTAATACAGTGAATTAAACTAAAAACCATATCTTACAGGTTTCTATATATCTAGCGTATGCTTCACATGCTTTAATTAAATTGCTCTCAGTACCTACTATGTTTTAAATTGCTCTCAGTACCTGCCATGCTTATACTGCACCCAGTATCTCTCACATGTTTTTACTGTTCTCGTATCTCTCACATGTTTTATACCGTTCTCGTATCTTTCACATATTTTTACTGTTCTCGTATCACTCACATGTTAGAATCTGGGTTATGGGAAAACTGATAGTTGAGTACGTGATCATGCCCCCCTTCTTCGTATATTTACCGAGCAAAGTTTTATTTTATATGTTACTGCGCCGTAGGCCTTACTCTCAAAGCGGATTTGTGCGTATGTACATCTATCGCCGTATCACTTGTACGGAAGTAAATTTCATTATGTGCCCCTACAAATTGTACCCCTATTGACGATTACGTACCTGCTCCAGTTTTAAACATTACATATACATCTGTCTCTATGACATATGTATCATTGCCATGATAGATTATGATATGACATGATAGATTATGATCTGACATGATAGATCTGTAATATAACATGATTGTGATACGACATGAGATAGACGCCATGATTCTTATTTACTACATCTCTTTTCATTCCATGCTCAGTATGTTTAGTTTGTAGAATCAGTACTTGCTCCCATCCTGACAGGATAACGTTGTAGGAATACTTTTGGAGGAAGATTTGCTCTGTGATCTTGTCTATGGACCCACTACAGAGGACCAGGCTTTTGCTCCAGAGGAAGTCCCCGCAGGGAACCTCGCTTGGTAGTCTCGCTTAGATTATTTTTGGCTTAGTTATTGAACTGTTTAGACTATATCTTGTAGTTACTGGACTTTGTCTCCAGTTAGATACTTTGGAAGTGTATTATTAAGTCTGTGCTTATTTTACTTTCGCTTATAGATGCTGTGTTGTGATGAACCTTTAATTGTGATATTAGAACTGTTAGCAGCTTAGATCCTTTATTGTCTACTCTTAGAACAGCTTACTACGCTTTAACCAAGCGTAGGCTGGACATAGCTCAGCCCGACCCAACAATTTAGGTAACGGGTCGTGACAGCAAGACTTGGTCTTCTTGCCTTTGCTTTTGGAGGTAGAGGTTACCCCCGTTTGAGTCAGCTCTGGAACGAGATTCGGGTGAACCCATATGATCTCTTCCTTGGATGTTGTGAGTGGCGTGAGCCCACCCACGTTGTCACGGGTTGGTGGAAGGTTGACTACTTCCATTGTTGCCTTTTGGATGGGGACGACACCCTTTTGAGCTGTGGTTGGCGGTAAGGTACCGAACTGGAGCGACAACATGTTGGCCGAGATTGTCTTCTTCTCGTAATCGACTGAGATGACGTTCGCATCGATCATACATTGTATGTAGTGTTTGAGGATGTAGCAGTCTTTAGTTGGATATCCAACGAACCGATGGTAGTGACAATACCTCGGGCCGCCGACTCTGCCTACTTCATCATGATGCTTGGGATCAGGCAACTTGATTTTGTCGCCCTGCTTCAGCATCTCGAAGAGCTGTAAGGTATCCTCATCGTGGAAGGAGTAAACCATCTTTGGTCGTGGTGCGGTAGGAGGCCTCTGGGCAGGACCCTGTTGTGTTAGACGCATTGACAGTCAACGCCTGTTTCCCTTTCGCTTCGAGGCTGCTACTGCTGGTCGCAGGCCGTTTTCTTTTGTCGTCGAGGTGGGAAAGTTTACCCCCAGAAGGCGAGCATTATGTGCCTTCTTTTCAGCAGCTTCGGCTTCAATGATCAATGCGCTCCAATCAGGTGGGGGAGTGGAGTTGAGTCAGAGCTTGATTGCAGGGAGCATGTTCATGCTGCATGTTCCGATGAGTGCGTGTTCCGGCATGGTCGGAGGCAACCTTAGACATGCTTGTCGGAAACATTCGATGAAGACTCGAACGATCTCATTCTCAGTCTGCCGCACTTCTATGAGAGACGACATGGTCATGTCCCTCCCTCCGTCGTAGAACCGATCAAGGAAGAGTCATGTCAAGTCATCGAAGGATGATATGGAGTTGTCAGGAAGACTGCAGTGCCAGTCGTAGGCGACTCCCTTTAGAGCCCCGACAAACAGGCTCGTGAGCAAGGCGTCTTCTTTTGGGAGATGCCTCGTCTGAGACTGAAAGTAGGTCAGGTACCGGCAAGGAGAATCCTTTCCGTCTATGGCGTCAGTATTTGCTGTTTATACTTGGGAGGATAAACCACTTTATTCTATTCGAGGGGGTAAAGTTACGGGAGTCCCATCTTCTGGCGATCCTTCTGTCTACTTCGGGCCTCAAAACGCTCGCGCAGGTCTCTGACCATCTCGACCAAGTCTTCTGTCGAGCTGGGAGCACGTGAAGGCAGTATGGCCTGAAGCTGGATATTGGAAGGAGCTAACGCTAGCGGTACAGTGTGGTGCTCCGCCCCTGAAGATACCCGTTGAAGGGGTATTGTTGATTCTCCGTTGGCCCCAGGATCAGGGCTGGTGGAGACAGGTGCCCTGGCCAGAGTGGTTCGAATGTCGAACACCACCTGGGTCAGGATTTGTATGGAGGCAGAGAGGGTTTTGAGACTCCCCTCAAGGGTGTCTATACGCTGTACGATGTCCAGCGCTGGAGCATCTGATTCTCCTTCATCACCACCCCCAGCCATGTAAGCTGTCATGACATGGGTGGAAGTGGATGGATCGGTCGAGGCTTCGCTTTCGACCTTGATTTCCTGTGGAGGGGCTTCTTCTTCTGAGGCCTCGTGTTGGCTTCCCCCAGCTACGTCAGGGTCGGTTTGTCGAAGTGCTTCTTCGTCTTCGAGGGGAGGGTTGTCAGAGGCTTGATTGTCCACGGCTGTGGCTTCAGCCAGGGCCTTGTTCCTTGCTCGGATGTGTTCGTACACCCCTAGGGACGGGACCACTGTTTTGCTCTTCCTTAGCCGAGTCTTGGATGAGAGGCTGAGGAGTTGGTGGTTGTCTTTCTCACGGATGAGTGGGAATTGGAGACAACATGACAGGAAGCGACTTTGGGCTCCGCTACGTCTTCAATTGGCACTTTTTTTTCCAGGCGACATCGGATAGGTGCCGTAGATTGTAGTTGCTGAAACACGGACTGCCTCTGTGGTGGAGTCGCTATTTTACAACAACAGCAATTGATGGTGACCATAGCACAGGTGTGCCCTGTGAGGGACATATTGTCCTTATTGGTCGGATCTTCTGATCTGCGTTTGTGATTGATCACATTACTCAAATCATGATGGAAGAATTTTACTTTAACACCCCTATCAGGCATATGGCAAGGCCAAGCACCGGGGTAGTCATGTGAATGATGTACCCCCTGATCTGGTTCACACGCATGAGATATGCCCAGATCATTGGTAGAGGAACAACATTTATGGCAACTTGAGTCCACTTCATGCGCATCACCCAAGTGGGCGCATGTGCTCAACATCGCAGTTGCCCAACCAGACTTGGTTCAAAATGCAGTAGATGCGCCCAAGTGGGACAGGGACTTTGATTTGGGCACAGATGCGCCCGAGTCGACTCTGTACAACTTACCATCAGCAACGTACATGATTTTGAACGCATGCTTTTGGTTTGCTGTTGGCGTAGCACATTCGTGGCGCATGGCCTGTGCTGCCTTGGATTTTTTTGTACTAGCCCGCGAAGGCGCATAGTACTCAGAATCCAATTATGCCTCGCCATGACAGCGAGTGAGTCTGTTGAAGACAGACGTTCTCTCCTGCGCACCAGAGCTCATGCGCTTAAGATTGGTTGTACCTCTGCTCCGTTGGCGCATCTTCTTCGACTGGGAAGAAGATGGTTGGGGAATGCAGTCATGTAGCTCCCCTTCCCGGAAATTTTTTGAAATATTTTTTTATTATTTATTTTGATTTAAATGGTGATTTTTAGATTTTTAAATAATTATTTAGTTAATTATTACGGTAGGTGACTTTAGCCATGGTCGAGTTTTGAAGTACAAGACGACTAAGAATCGTGGCACGGATAGTACAGTGGTGTGCCTTGGCTAGTGTTTTAGCCCTGACAAAGAAGACCCAACCATAAGTGTTGTCATAACTAAGAAAATCAGGCCAAGTTGTGACATGACCCTATAAACGATTTATTTATTTATTTATCGATATTATGATTTTTAGGAGACCCGACTATGTCAAACTGGACCCATACCAAGCTCAAGCCCGTGTAGGCATGAAGTGTGACCAAAGATGTTAGTGTCGATATATTTGAGTGTACGTATTTTCTTAAATGCTCTACTACATATATTTTGTAAGTAATTATTATTAATATTATTATTGTTAATTATATATATATAATAATTATTTGATATTCAAAGGATATCTAAAAGTATGTTAAATGATTTTCTTAGCTACCCTTGGGTATTTTTGGAATATTTAGGCTAAACCCATATTTGTATGCATACATATTATTGGATTACCTTGTTTGTTATAATTGTTGTTATTATTAATATTGTTAATATATTATAATAATATTGTTTGGTATTTTGGATTAAATATAAAGTAGTATTATATATATTCATATTCTATAAATAGCCCTACAGTAGGTCCTACACTAGGAATAGATAGCACTGAGGTTTTATTTTGATTTTTATAAGAGATTATTATATAAGTTTATGGGAACACCCATATATATATATATATATATATATATATATATATCTATATATATATATTATATATATATATAATATATATATATATATGTTTTAGATATTCTTAATGAATTATTTTATTGCCTTGAATACCTGTTGTTGTAGAGGTATGAATATATATAGAAGACACATATAGATATAGATGTATATGTATAAGGAATTATATGTATAGGTGATAATAATAAAAACAAAACAAATAAAAGAAAACCCACCCCCGCACAGTGAACAGCCCAACCCGATCGTATATGTACATATATATCTCGGTAGAAAGAAACAGAGGAAAAGAACGAAAACCCTAATCCTTAATCCCAACCCAAGACTTCCGCCACCCTCTTCGGCCCTTGGCGCCGCCGTGCATCCACCCTGGACCGCCAGAGGTCGCTGGGAACCGCCGTCGGCCGGCCGACGTGACAGAAATACGCGGAACAGCGGCGGCAGCAGCCACAGAGCTGACCCTCCAGGTACCGTATTCTCATCCGATTTTCTTCCTGTTTACTCGATTACTTTCGAAACTATAAACTCCCTATGGAAGACTACATAACCACCTCGACATATCAGTAAAATGTTTAGGATCAAGTCGACCAACCTGCCGAGGAGATCGATGCGAAGTCGAGTGGAAACTGTCCAAACACAGAACAGTAAACCCGGCCCCAACCCCTGTTTTCGAAGTGAAATTCTGAACCCAATACAAGGAATTTCCAAAATCAACTTGAAGACAGTCCTAGACAATACCTAGGACTACAGAAACCAATTTACGGAAGCCGATTTCGATGACTATACACCGAGAAATCGATTTCCCAAAGTAACAAAAAACCAGTTTTTGAAAATTGTAGAAAAATCATGAAAACCTTCAATACGACGTGCGTTCCGCCAATCCAGACGATGTGGTCGCGAACCGAAGGCATCGAAAGGTACGTATCGGCTTTGCGGACGTGTGGGCTTTGACAGAATTCAAATTGGTCGCGTGTGCGCGACGAATTTGATACGTATCCGTCGAAATTTACCGTATCGGCCTCTGTACAAAATTTTCAATTAATTTGTGCACGTTCTTCAAATAGAGACGAAACTTGCGCCAACAGGTTCGTATCATTTTTTTGGTCCTATATGCCAAGTTTGGTCCGATTCTGAGACAGTTGATCGGATCGCCGTTTTGCAGGCCCCACGATCCGATTCAACGGACAATTTTGTGCACGGTCTGCCGGAATCCAACTTTGGACATACGGTTGGGTTCGTATCATCAAAACAAATCCATAGACATGTTTTGACGACTTTAGAGACCATTGACTTTGGCACATTTTTCAGTGCAAAATGGGTCCAACGGCGGACATTGTTTTTGCTCGAAATTACCGTTTTGCCCCTGTATCCAGAATTGGTCTTAAGGACAGGCAATCCTAGATAATTTGACTATTCTGAGAATGTTGGCAATGTCTGTTTCAGCTTCTGGAGGCAGTTGTGAGACTTGGACTTTTTGACTTCTTGATTGGCGATATATTGTTGGTTCTCCGTGCAACCCTCAGGCAAGTGAACCTTGCCGAACATATGCAACATTTATATTATTTTCTTTCTATTGTACTTATTTCATATGGTTACCTATTTTTCATATTGTGATTGGTTTGTCATCGACTATTTTACTTGTTTCTAGATTTACGTGCACGTATAGGATATTCGACATTGCTTGATTATTGGTCTTTTTGTGTTACCTTGTGTCGTGATTGAGTTGTCGGTTTCTATATCTTGTTCTTGACTTGACCATTCTTGAATGGGAGTATCTTACATTGTACTACAGTTGAGATATACTATAGATTGGGAGTATCTTACATTGTACTACGACCTATAGCCGATTCTTTTATCTTGATATTGCTTGATTGCCTTGACTTGAGACATACTATAGATTGGGCTTGCATTGTACTATGACCTATAGCATATATTGATTGATTGATTGACTTAATTTGCGACGCTATAAATTGGGAGTATCTTGTATTGTACTACGATTTATAGGAGTCTACTTGACCTTGTATCCTTTAGGAGAGAAGATCGATACTAGAATTGGCTAATCTCGACTGAGAGTATCCTGCTTTGTACATCAATTAAAATACTATAGATTGGGAGTATCTTGCATTGTACTACAAGCTATAGAAGTTCTGATTGATAGTTAGCCAAGTCTAGAATTACATTTCCACACGACTCGTCGTCCTTAGATGTTCTTTGCAGTGTTCTTATCCCCATACATGTTATTTACTGTCATATTAGTAGGCATGTTTTATGTATCTTGCTAGTCCTCTGAGGACCTGATGATCTCTTCAGGTAGCTGATTGTACAGAGTTAGTTAGCTGAGCATGTGTGTCACGACCCGTACCCACTGTTTGGGTACGAGAACGTAACAACGCCCAGCCTACGCCACAGCGTCGGCGGTAGAACGCTGTCCTAGGTCACAACATCTAATAATATAATGCTAAGCAGTTATACTCCCCGAATGGGGGTGACATAGCAGATACAGTCTCAATCACATCTAAGGCAGAGCATGATAATGATAGATAAAACATGAAATCCAAAAGAGATACAGGAGATAGAAGTCTAAGTGTCTAAGATACATAAACCCAGGAATACATCTCAAAACTCAAATACAGTAATCCACAAATCAAGTACAACTCCAGACAAATGAAATAACTATCTAAACATCCTCTAATGTGTCTCCTCTAGGCTAGCAGGCACCTCCAGGCTATCTGTAAAATTTATCAACAGGTCCAGTCAGGACTGGAGCGAGTACAGTACAACTCAACAGATCATAGCAGGTTAGAAATATAATCATGCAGTAAAGTAAGATACAGGTACTGAAAGAAAACAGTATTTAAACAGAGATAGAACTGTAATAGAAATATCTACTATACATAGAGAACTAGCAGTGACTAGTGAGTCAGAGTACAATATGAACATGTAATACTCCCCGTAACCCCAATCAATACACAAGGATCCAGCCAGGTTATGTTATATGATACTATGTAACAGCCCCCAAAGGGTGGTAAGCCCCGAAGGGTGGTAAGCCCCGAAGGGTGGTAGCCCCCGAAGGGTGGTACATAGTAGTCCCATAAATGGGGATTCGGGGTAACCCAACAGTGATACATAGTAGTCCCATAAATGGGGATTCTGGGGGTAACCCAACAGTGATACATAGTAGTCCCATAAATAGGGATTCTGGGGTAACCCAACAGTGTAAGATTCCAGAAAGACTCTACGATCATAAGAGTATATGTCGTAAGTGATCAAAGAACCAATGAAGCATAGTGATACGCCATGTAAGTGAAATGCACAGAACATGTAGTATCCGATGCTCCCTAAGGATAACATCTCAAGAAAGGATCCATATAGTACCAATCCGTGTGACCATCGTGACAGTACAAGTAAAGTAATCTACTGCAGGAAATAATTCTAAGCAGGATATGAAATGATCAGAGAATGTACTCGCCTGATATCTGAATGTCCAAGGTAAAGATACTGTCCGAGGAGAGGTGTCTGGCTCCTAATTAGAACAGCACAAGTCACAACATGTCCAGAAGGGTAATATAAAGCACTACAATGCATTCTACATGAATCTAGGTCAAACTAGGCCAAAGTCAACCCTTGGTCAACTCTGGTCAACTGCACTAGTCAAACTAGGTCAAACTAGGTCATGTCCTAACCCAGCAAGTCTTACTAGGCCTAACCAAGACTATCCTAGCAAACACACATCAATACAAGGCTATACAAGCCAACATACACCCGACTCTATATAGCATGCAATTATTCAATACTCAAATAAGGCAAGAATTTACATTGGATATACACTAGGTAATCTATTACTTTAAGCTATATATGTCTACACATATATACACATGCATATTGGTATTCAACATTAGGTCTATAATCATGGCATTTCAAATGGTTATATAAACTTATATATTACAACACAATATGCTAAATATATATAATATACATACATAGCTAAGTTAACTATCATTAAAATACTTATTTAAGAGGCTATGTGTGTGTATGTAAACATGGCAAAGGGGCAAGTGAGGGTTAAATGGACATACATAGTGTATACATATCAATGAGTGTCAAAGTATAAGTGAACAATGTGTCAAGTGTGATAGTGTCAACATAGTGTAAGGGGGTACATGAGGTAATATAGGATTTGTGTTAACATAGAATATTACATTTTATTAACTTGTATATTGCATACATTACATCTATTATTACATTATATTCATGCTTGCATTCATTCATCATTCATTTATTCTCTTGCACCACTATATGCACCATACATTACATACAATGGAACCTACATATTCATTACAAGCCATACTTATACATGCTTACATTAGATAGGATACTTACACCTCATACATCATTTATTTAACCATTTACACATGCTTGCATTTTCTATTTAATTATATATGTATATACATTAACATGGGTTAAATCAAATAGAACATTATATTACACACAAGGGTGCACAAAATGCATATGCCGAATAGTAACTCCTACTAATATCAATACTGTACCATCTCAGTATGAATTAAAATTTAGGATTAAAGTATGTTATAGATCTATGTGTTAGCTTTCCGAAACTTCAAACGGATCGCGTTTTTGTTTCCGAAAACTCCCGAAATCGCGAAAACACCGAGAACGCATTTGTCTTTCGTACAGCTGACACTCAAATAATTATCCAGAAAGTTACAGAAAGAAATAGGCATATTAATATATGTTTTTGGAAAGCTAACTTCAATACGCTTCTTTTAAAAAAAATGGGAGATTAAACCGAGCTTTCAGCTATAAGTTATGACATTTCTAAGTTAGGGCTGAAATTAAAAACGTGGATAAAAATCATGACGGATTTAGGTAGTTTGAGACAAAAGAACACAAGTATAAACATAATATATCAAGAACTCACTCTCTACACTAATATATATATATGAGACACTATAGAACACATCTCCAATACAAAAATATGAGATTAAACATGTAATAATTCATTCATACATAACAACAACACATAGTGTGTCCAAATTTAGAATTTTCCCACATGGACACAACCACAACACAAAGGACACTCCTATGACCTCCAAATGGACACGAAATGGACACAAATGGAGATAGAACCGTGGGAGTCATTCCTATGGGTTCAAAATAGACCTATATGCATGAGGAAATGAAAAGAAGAAGGGATTTATACCTCCGGTAGATCGAATCAAAGAGAAAGCCTTTCCGGAGCGACACCGACACGTAGAGATTCCAAAGGACACAAACGAGCTCCGATCCTCCCAAACTTGGGTAGCTTCCTCCTTGGCTAGAATGGAGAAGGAAAGAAGAAGATTTGGTGGTGAAATGGAAGGATTTGGTGGAGAAATTGCTAGGGATTGCTCTCTAGGAATTTGGAGAAGAACAAGAGAGAGAGTGTGGATGAGAATAATGAAATGAACTTGAGCCTATCCTCTCCCAAAGTGGCTGGCCATATGGGGCTATTTGTCCTATTATGGTAAGGTCCAAAATGCCCCCACTAACCTATTCTATGAGTATTAGGAAAGGGCTAATTGGTTGGGGCTAAATTAGTCATTCTAAAGTCTCTAATCACACTAACCTTATCCATAATAATTAGTCTAACCTCTAACTAAATATTTCTATCATGTGGACTAAAATTAATATCATGTGGGCCATGCCTAACTAGTGTGTGGGTCCCACTAGAGTCAAACTACTCCGGGTCCCCGTTTCAAGTCGGATTGAGTTAAAATTCGAACCCGACTCAAATAACCCCAAAACAATATTATAAATAATAAAATAATATCAAAATAATTCAAAGAGGTCAAATGCAAAAATATTCTTAGGCCAAAAATGATATTAAAATATCATAATCACATGGTTAGGCTCTAGGTCAAACAGTCTCTAGGGTTTCACTAGCAAAACGTCAAAATCACAAGTCATTGATTTAAATAATTTTAAAATAATTTAAAATCACCAAAAAATCATATCATGAATTAATATCATTATTAAAATAATTATAAACACGAAATTTCAAAATTACCCTCATTTGGGAAACTGGGTGCTACAACTCTACCCACCTTAGAAAAATTTTGTCCTCGAAATTTAAGATCGATAGTACTCCTTCTAGAGCCTCTAACCTACCCAATATCTAAGGTAACACTTCCTAACACTGGAATAATAAACGGACATCTAAAAAGTGTCAATCTAGGAATACCTCCAATACTGCTTGCTGTACGGCGGTAATAGAACTTTAATAAAATATGGACTGGAACCTATATCCAAGGGACTGGACCTATTTTAAAGTGGTCTTAACTAAGGATGAAAAGGAACTGATCATAGGCTATAGGTATGCTCAAACTATTATCTCCTATTAACCATCTATTAATACATTCTATTACCATAGGAACTATGCATTACTAAGACATATAGGCCCCTATCTCTCATAACACATTTATACTCACCAAAAGACTAGTATATACTATCAAGGCTGATACTATAATCTCTCCTAAATCTCCTAAGGTACATGTTTATAGATACACATCCCCACATCAAGGACTAACTCATATATATCTACAACTGATACTAATGGAGTGACGTCCCTATTTTCCAACAATCAAGGTCTAAATTTTTTTTATCTAAATCATGCAATTTGAAGGAATAGTATACAGGTCAGGGCATACCGTAGCAGTTGGAAGTCTCACCTAGGTACACTAATCATTCTAGGTCAAAACAGTACTATGGTATCAACACACAAACAATCTAGGGTGTCCTAATTGGGAAGGTAAGGGAACAACAATCATCAAGGTTGTAGGACTGTCTACCATCCATATGAAAATTGGTCATTAACAAGCAACTAAGAAATTATTAAAAGGTTACTATTCCATAAAATGGCAAAAATTAAAAATTTAGGCACAACAAATCACAAATAGATTTTTGTCTTGACACGATCTAAGTTGATCATTTCGGGATAAAACGAGATTTGGGCAAGAAAGAAAATCAATGAAATCAAAGTATGAGCACGAGCATCCAATGATGGAGGTTCAGGTCATGATTAAATTTAATTCGATGAGTACGAATACGAGGTTCATAGGCGATGAAAGATTTCAAGAAGAATTGTCAAGGCTGTCGCGAATGAGACTCTAGGGTCAAGTTTAACTATGTCTCCATTCTTCGTAGATTGATACATGAAAAAAAGCGAACCAAAGTGCAATAGGTGAAGAAATGAGAGGTTCTGAGAAAATATGTTAGTGGGTGGCCACCCAATAAAATATGTCATGACCAAGCTCGAAAAATAGATAAGCTTGCAAAACTAAGGCTAATTTAGCAGCACAAGATATAAGGGTGGTGATGAAAGGAATTACATAGTCAAGTTCTTACACAACGGGTCAAGTAATCAGATAAGGTACAAGGTTAAGCATCTAAGAAAACAAGCAGAAACACCATCACATGTCGGGTCGAAAGGAATGAGTCAAGGCTGGATTTCTAATTGAAATAAGAAAAAAATTAGATAATGGTAGAGGTTATAGTTAGCCAGGACAGAAAAATTATATCAAAAAAACAGAGTACAAGAAGACGGGTTTTAGTGGGACATGATATACCTACACGAAGGTGAGCTCGTAGGTCTTACAAAACTTATTCATCATAAAATAACTTCCGTATTTTCTTCGACATACACCTTGAACATTATTCTCCTAAAAATATTCACAAAACAATCTCTAAACTTCCATAAACTTTGTCGCTATCCCTAGTCATTTCCTCGCAACATCTTGTTTAATATCCTTATTAAACACAATAATTCTCTTTTCCATTACTAACCTTCTATATAGCCTCGAGTAAAAGTTTTCCCCAGAATCAATAACCAAGATTCTAATCTCAAAACTAGGTGACCTCTGATATCCTCATTAGTTTTGAATACACCTATAAACTATCTCAAACCCAAATTTCTCTAAATGTAATGTTTCCAGATTGGCAGTATACATCTCTTTATTCTATTCGAGGACTTACCACATTTCTATCTCAAGTTTCATATGGAACACTCCACATTTGATTTCATTTAGATCATCATAAAAATACCGTACGTCTCTCGAGCTACATGTAATTTACTCACTTCCTTAATATTTCTCAGGCAAATGATATGAAGATTCAAGAGTTGTCAAGGTATAGCTGACAGAATTATATACGAGACAGGAAATTGATATAATCAGGACAGGTATATACGACAAGGAATGATGGTAGTAAAAATATTGGCAGGAAAAGAATGATATAGAATCTGTTCTGCTTATCTATTTAAAAGAGGGACCCATTTTTTTTGAAACAAGAATTATAATACCAAATCCAAAATAAGGCCTAGCAAAATCATTGGTTTATTGTATTAAGAAGAAATAAATTTTTTGTAAGAAGTTACACAAGGTTTATAAAAATAGCTAAAGCTACATCCTAAGTAAACAATGAGAAACAAAACAAAACAACAATAATTCCTTCTCTTTTTTTTTGAATGACTGAAACAAAAGTAGCAAAAACATGTTCGAAAACATTTAAGGTTCAATCTGATAATCATATGCGTCTATCCAAAATCATGGTACTCTAAATCCTCGTCATACTAGTGAGCAAGGCTACGATAATCACAGAGTCCTTGACTTATGCACATACCTCTAGAATCATGGTATTTAATATTTTCGCGATGCCGCTAGCTTGGGCTGCGAAAACCTTAAATTTCCAAACCCGAGAAATATATCCAAAATCAGACTATATGTCCTCACCAAGCTGGCTAATGTGACTATAGAAGACAAGATTTTCATAACTTAGATGACCTAGCCCATATAATTTTATCTTGCCAAAAATTAATTAAATCAACAATGAATACAAAAAAAAACAATTTATCAACGAACATCAAAATTCGAAAATGAACAAAATCCTTCAAATCATATAACTACAAACTCGGATGCTATAGCTAACATCAAGATTCAAATTTCAACAATCTTCATCAAATCAATAAATACAAACTCAAATTCAATATAATCCATCAAAATCAAATTCAATAGAAGAAAGTAAAGATAAATCAAATCAAGGAAAAAAGAAAAAGTTTTCAAATCGGAGTTAAACAAGATTCTCAAGGGTCGTCCCAGGAATCTCTCAAGGGATCCTAATTGTGATTGAGTATCTTCAAAAATATATCCTAATCCTACTGCAGGCTGTAGTGGTACTCTAGTTCGAATACCACTACACAAACTCGACCTGCATGGGCCACCACAAAAACGTGTCACGACCCGCACCCACTGTTGGGTACGAGAACGTAACAACGTCCAGCCTACGCCGCAGCGTCGGCGGTAGAATGCTGTCCTAGGTCACAACATCTAATAATTAATGCTAAGCAGTTATACTCCCCGAATGGGAGTAACATAGCAGATACAGTCTCAATCACATCTAAGGCAGAGCATGATAATGATAGATAAAACATGAAATCCAAAAGAGATACAGGAGATAGAAGTCTAAGTGTCTAAGATACATAAACCCAGGAATACATCTCAAAATTCAAATACAGTAATCCACAAATCAAGTACAACTCCAGACAAATGAAATAACTATCTAAACATCCTCTAATGTGTCTCTTCTAGGCTAGCAGGCACCTCCAGGCTATCTGTAAAATTTATCAACAGGTCCAGTCAGGACTGGAGCGAGTACAGTACATCTCAACAGATCATAGCAGGTTAGAAAATATAATCATACAGTAAAGTAAGATACAGGTACTGAAAGAAAACAGTATGTAAACAGAGAGAGAACTGTAATAGAAATATCTACTATACATAAAGAACTAGCAGTGACTAGTGAGTCAGAGTACAATATGAACATGTAATACTCCCCCGTACCCCCAATCAATACACAAGGATCCAGCCAGGTTATGTTATATGATGCAATGTAACAGCCCCCGAAGGGTGGTAGCCCCCGAAGGGTGGTACATAGTAGTCCCATAAATGGGGATTCTGGGGGTAACCCAACAGTGATACATAGTAGTCCCATAAATGGGGATTCTGGGGGTAACCCAACAGTGATACATAGTAGTCCCATAAATGGAGATTCTGGGGGTAACCCAACAGTGATACATAGTAGTCCCATAAATGGGGATTCTGGGGGTAACCCAACAGTGTAAGATTCCAGGAAGACTCTACGATCATAAGAGTATATGTCGTAAGTGATCAAAGAACCAATGAAGCATAGTGATACGCCATGTAAGTGAAACGCACAGAACATGTAGTACCCGATGCTCCCTAAGGATAACATCTCAAGAAAGGATCCATATAGTACCAATCCGTGTGACCATCGTGACAGTACAAGTAAAGTAATCTACTGCAGAAAATAATTCTAAACAGGATATGAAATGATCAGATAATGTACTCGCCTGATATCTGAATGTCCAAGGTAAAGATACTGTCCGAGGAGAGGTGTCTGGCTCCTAATTAGAACAGCACAAGTCACAACATGTCCAGAAGGGTAATATAAAGCACTACAATACATTCTACATGAATCTAGGTCAAACTAGGCCAAAGTCAACCCTTGGTCAACTCTGGTCAACTGCACTAGTCAAACTAGGTCAAACTAGGTCATGTCCTAACCCAGCAAGTCTTACTAGGCCTAACCAAGACTATCCTAGCAAGCACACATCAATACAAGGCTATACAAGCCAACATACACCCGACTCTATATAGCATACAATTATTCAATACTCAAATAGGCAAGAATTCACATTGGATATACACTAGGTAATCTATTACTTTAAGCTATATATGTCTACACATATATACACATGCATATTGGTATTCAACATTAGGTCTATAATCATGGCATTTCAAATGGTTATATAAACTTATATATTACAACACAATATGCTAACATATATATATATCATACATAGCTAAGTTAACTATATTCATAAATACTTATTTAAGAGGCTATGTGTGTATGTGAACATGGCAAAGGGGTAAGTGAGGGTTAAATGGGCATACATAGTGTGTACATATCAATGAGTATCAAAGTGTAAGTGAACAATGTGTCAAGTGTGATAGTGTCAACATAGTGTAAGGGGGCACATGAGGTAATATAGGATTTGTGTTAACATAGAACATTACATCTTATTAACTTGTATATTGCATACATTACATCTATTATTACATTACATTCATGCTTGCATTCATTCATCATTCATTTTTCTCTTGCACTACTATATGCACCATACATTACATACTATGGAACCTACATATTCATTACAAGCCATACTTATACATGCTTACATTAGATAGGATACTTACACCTCATACATCATTTATTTAACCATTTACTCATGCTTGCATTCTCTATTTAATTACATAATGTATATACATTAACATGGGTTAAAATCAAATAGAATATTATATTACACACAAGGGTGCACAAAATGCATATGCCGAATAGTAACTCCTACTAATAATCAATACTGTACCATCTCAGTATGAATTAAAATTTAGGATTAAAGTATGTTATAGATCTATGTGTTAGCTTTCCGAAACTTCAAACGAATCGCGAAAACACCGAGAACGCGTTTGTCTTTCGTACAGCTGACACTCAAATAATTCTCCAGAAAGTTACAGAAAGAATTAGGCATATTAATATATGTTTTTGGAAATCTAACTTCAATACGCTTCTTTTAAAAAAATGGGAGATTAAACCGAGCTTTGAGCTAGAAGTTATGACATTTCTAAGTTAGGGCTGAAATTAAAACGTGGATAAAAATCATGACGGATTTAGGTAGTTTGAGACAAAAGAACACAAGTATATAACATAATATATCAAGAAACTCACTCTCACACTATATATATGAGACACTATAGAACACATCTCCAATACAAAAATATGAGATTAAACATGTAATAATTCATTCATACATAACAACAACATAGTGTGTCAAAATTTGGAATTTTCCCACATGGACACAACCACAACACAAAGGACACTCCTATGACCTCCAAATGGACACAAAATGGACACAAATGGAGATAGAACCATGGGGGTCATTCCTATGGGTTCAAAATAGACCTATATGCATGGAAAATAAAAAGGAGAAGGGATTTAACCTCCCGGTAGATCGAATCGAAGAAAAGCCTTTCCGGAGCGACACCGACACGTAGAGATTCCAAAAGGACACAAACGAGCTCCGAATCCTCCCAAACTTGGGTAGCTTTCTCCTTGGCTAGAATGGAGAAGGAAAGAAGAAGATTTGGTGGTGAAATGGAAGGATTTGGTGGAGAAATTGCTAGGGATTGCTCTCTAGGAATTTGGGGAAGAACAAGAGAGAGAGTGTGGATGAGAATAATGAAATGAACTTGAGCCTATCCTCTCCAAATGGATGGCTGGCCATATGGGACTATTTGTCCTATTATGGTAAGGTCCAAAATGCCCCCACTAACCTATTCTATGAGTATTAGGAAAGGGCTAATTGGTTGGGGCTAAATTAGTCATTCTAAAGTCTCTAATCACACTAACCTTATCCATAATAATTAGTCTAACCTCTAACTAAAATATTTCTATCATGTGGACTAAAATTAATATCATGTGGGCCATGTCTAACTAGTGTGTGGGTCCCACTAGAGTTAAACTACCCCCGGGTCCCCGTTTCAAGTCGGATTGAGTTGAAATTCGAACCCGACTCAAATAATCCTAAAACAATATCATAAATAATAAAAATATAAAAATAATTCAAAGAGGTCAAATACAAAATATCCTTAGGCCAAAAATGATATTAAAATATCATAATCACATGGTTAGGCTCTAGGTCAAACAGTCTCTAGGGTTTCACTAGCAAAACGTCAAAACCACAAGTCATTGATTTAAATAATTTTAAAATGATTTAAAATCACCAAAAAATCATATCATGAATTAAATTCATTAAAATAATTATAAACACGAAATTTCAAAATTACCCTCATTTGGGAAACTGGGTGCTACAATGTGGTAGTTGACTTCATCTACATGATTCAGGTATTTGTTGTGTGTTATTGATTTACTATGTTTCTCGTACTTTTATGATATATCCTGTTTATCAGCTTAGATTTATAGACTCATATTATTCTTGGAGTCTAATCAGACATATGCTAGTGGGCTGCAGACCACGACCCATACTTGTTTTCTTGTCTTATATATTCTTGTGGATTGAGATACACTGTAGATTACCATATTAGCCATGATACCATGATCTTGCAGCTATACGTACTCGAGTCGGGCTGGAGTCCGCTTGATACGTAGCTGGCTTGCTCACGTACTTGCATCCCGAAAAGTGGGTACAGGTCGTGATAAGTCAACACTGCGTTTCCCAGACAGATGTGCGACACCGGTGGACGCATCCTTGTTGTTGAGAACGTCAGTAGGAAGGGCCAGCTGCAATGACGCATCCCCTTTAGTGATGGTGCCAGATGCATCGGCCTTGCGCACCCAGACTTGGCGAGTCTTCTTCGCTTTGGCTGCCGCTTCGAAGGACTCGTGCTGCCTTCAGAGATGAACTCCTCATACACATGTTGATTGAGGCGTACCACAAGTATTTTGTGGGAGGAGTCGAGTTTGATGTCGTCAGATTACGACACAACTTTTTCGTTGGAGGAGAAAGAGGCCCCCAGCAGAGTCGCCAGCTTGTTTGCCATTAAAATTCTTTGGGATTGATGTTTTTAATTACAAACAGAACAGAGTACAATGTAGGACTTAGATATAGTCCTAGGAGTACACTTTTGTTTTTATCTGGGTATGGTGCCGATGGAGCGAGTGGTAATACGCTGTCTCCGTTGACGATCTCGAACTCTCTGAAGGTCTGGGTTGATCTGGATGCCGGAGCGTTGCGAGGAGAAGTGGACGTTGAGTGTCTCTTCTGGCCTCTATATGTCGATATAACAGTCTGTCTGTATATATCTCTCTCTGTTTGTGTGTGTGTCCGTCATGAAGGAGTGATCCTTCTATTTAGATAGCAGGCTGGCTGCTCATGCACACATATGTCGGATGCGCCTGGACGTGGGGACGCCATGTGGCTGATGCTGGCGGGGGTGAATGGACGATGCATCCCAGGTTGTAGTGGAATCTGCTCGAACTGCTTCGTTAGGCTGCGGAGGAGCTGACACATGGCAGTTGCTGAGATTTGGTTGTTGCTGAGATCTTGGTGGTTAGCACCCATTCTTTGAATAGAACTGAGTCAAAGGACGCATGGGTATGCCTGTGGCTCAAAGATCTCAGTTTTGGAGGAGAGTGATCTGTCGGGGTGCGCCTAGGATTGGACGTATGGAGGCGACTTAGTCTATGAGTTTTAGGCATCATCGACGAGTCTGGGCGCATGGCTTTTGAGGCGCATGCAGAGCTTCGCATCAGGGTGCGCCTAGAATCAGGCGCAGGAGAGGCAACTTGGTCTCATGGTTTTTAGGAGCCATGAGCAAGTCCAGGCGCATGGCTTTTGAGGCGCATGCAGAGCTTTGTCTTCTGTTGCTTGAGATCAGAAGTGAGCTGAGGGGGCGTATGTCCACTAGAGCGCATGTCGTCTTCGGGCGCATGGCCACGAGACGCATACGAATGATCGATCGGCCACGTGGTTGTTGCCGACCCAAGGTGTAATGATGGTGCTGACATCAGCGGCACTTCGTTTTCTGCATAGGGCTGCTGATTGGACGACTATTGAAATGCGTTGCCGCTTTTGTCATTCAGCATAAATGCTTGATGGAGAGGGTTGCATTGGTTAGTGCCAATCTGAGCGCATCCATAGGGAGCACATGATATCGACGACGCATCTACCAATGTGTCGCATCCTCTTTGGTCCGCCTGTTGAGTCTTTTGAGGCGTTAATAATTGCCTTGACTTAGCCGAATACGAGGCGACGGATGCATTTTCTATTAATGCTAATTCATTGCACGAAATTTGGAATGTTGGCCATTTGGCACTCGGGTGTAGGCTGTCCGTGCTTATAAATAGCCGCATGAGGGAAAGCTTTGCTTTCATCTTCATTTCGATATAAAGATGAACTAGGCCGGAGCTCCGCCTTGGCGAACTATCGAACTTGAGCTCTTCCCAAGGGTAAAGATGCGCTGCCCTGTCTTCCCGTCGCTCTGAGCTTCTGTGATAGTGTCTGTTGCATCCAAATATCGGGATCGTCGAGTCCCGACACAGGCCGATGGTGCCTGTTGCATCCAAAGATCGGGGCGGCCATGCTCCGTCTTTCGTTATGCTGGCAGAGCCACAGGCTGCCGAGTGTGCATATTGCTTCCGAAGACCGGGGCATCGTGCCATGATTTTTGTCGAGCTAGGAGAGCTCCTCCTCCTGCTACACAAGGGCTGATTGGTGCTGATGTGCCTGCGCCTTAATGACGAGACGGTACGTCTGGATGAGACATCAGAGTGATGCGCCTGGCATGGGACGCATAACAGTTGCGGCTGGCTGTAGCTTTAGGATCTTTCTTTTTGTAGAAGTTCTCCTTTGTAAAGCCTTTCTTTAGACATGTAATAGACTTTCATATGAAATAAAAGCCTTATTTTTAATGTCTTTAAACTTGTACTGTTCTTTGCTGTGCCAAATATCTGTTTGAGCTTCCTGGCGCATTTGAGTTGGTCGTATGGTTGGGTTGAGCGCATAAAAATTCTGGCCTATAGATGCGCATGAAATTCCATGCTTCTACACCCCCCAAACCTAAGGGTAAGCTTTCGGTTTATTCGATTTCAATCGAACCGAATAAACCGAAATTCTAAAATTTTAAAACCGAAATCGAACCTAACCAAATAATTTATTCAGTTTATTCGGTTTGTTTCGTTGGAATTAATGGGTCGGATCATGATTAAATTATATTAAAAAGTATAATTTTTATACACACATTTGTTTAATTTTAAAGTTACTCACAAAGTTGAACTAGTTATTAAATTATCAAAGTTGTAATTCAAAACACATACATAGAATTGTTGTTTTCAAAATATGCACATTTTTAAATTAAATTTTTTATATAATTATATAATTCTTATTCGAAACTTGAAACCGAAATCGAATAAGAAATTTTTGTATTTTAAAACTGAAACGAACCGAAATGTTTTGAATCCCGAATCTCTTATTCGGTTCGGTTCGATTTTCGGTCCCCCCCCCCCCCCCCCCCCCCTCCCCCTCCCCCCTCCCTTCCCCTTTTCTCTTTCTTAGGGTCCTCTTGGATTGAGGGTTAAGTGAGGGAAGTTAAGTGAGGAAAAAATAAAACCATGCTTGGTTTGAGGGTGAGATTTAGGAGGGAGGGTTATATAGGGTTAAGTGAGGGTTTATTTCACCCTCTTTATCCATTTTTTAACCCTCCAATTCGGAGGGCTAACGAGGGGATTGAGAGATTTTGTTTAAAAAGTCAAATATTCATTATTTGTTCTATAAAATATCATGATTTTTTCTCTATTTTTTTATTTTCAACATGTTGCTCCGTACCTTCCTAATTTGTGAATATATTTTGACAAGTTTTAATCAAAATTTCAATCAAATTTAATATTATGACATATGTAATAAGGCTATTTTTGTAACTATCATATTTTTATGGGATTTTTGACTTTCATCCCACTTGTTAATATGAATTTGTACTTACATCCCACTTTTTAAATTTTTTAGACTTACATCCCACTTTTTGTCACGAAAAGTACTTATTTTGTCACGAAAAATATTTATTTTGTCACGAAAAGTATTTTCGTGACGAAAAGTGGGACGTAAGTCAAATAAAATTAAAAAGTGGGATGTAAGTACAAATTCATATTAGTAAGTGGGATGAAAGTCAAAAAATCCCTATTTTTATTAATCCTCCAGTCACTCAAAACCTTCTATCCAAACAAGAGTTATTAAAACCCCCACTTAACTCTTCCTCCAATCCAAACAAGATTCTGTATATTGACTCTACTCTCCTCACTCTACTCCTCCTCATTTAACCCCACTTAAACTCTGCTTATTTTTTTCCCCTCAATCCAAGCAGACCCCCAAATCTTAAAGCTTTTTATACTCGTTGATTAAAAACTCAGAAAAAAGTGTCACAAACTCAATAAAAATGCTGTCTTTCCGGCGCCTCCGGCTCGCCCTGTCGGCGCTACAGTCCCGGCACCTCTCCGCCGAGACGTCGGCGTCCGCCAGCCGGAAGAGAGCCGGCGGCAGCGGGGAACGCGACACGCTGGGGAAGAGGCTGCTGAGCCTCGTGTACCCGAAGCGCAGCGCCGTCATCGTCCTCCGGAAGTGGGCGGAGGAAGGGAAGGGAGCCCCGCAGAAGTACCAGCTCAACCGGGTCGTCCGGGAGCTCCGCAAGTACCGCCGCTACAAGCACGCGCTCGAGGTATCAATTTGCTCTGCAAATGCCCAAACAAAGTTATTTGTATGTTTTACTTGTGTCCAAAAGATTGGATCTTTTGTTAGTTCTGCTTCACCAAGTGTTCGACTTAATGCCCAAATGACTTGTTGGGTTGCTTAGAATGTAGCTTGTGTTAGTTTTTCTTCGTCGTATGTGCAAAGATTAGATTTTTATTATGTATTAGTTCTGCTTCATCGAGTGTTTGACGAAATGCCCATGTGACGACTCCTTGAATTGCTTAAAGAATGGATGTTTATGGTGATGGTGCAAGTGTAGTTTGTGATATTTGTTACTTCTGCTTCACTATATGTGCAAATTTTAGATTTTTTTTCTTCCTCCTCTCCGGAACATAGGCTAGTTTCATACATGAGGAGTGTAGCTCAATGTAGTTAATCTTTCAATATAACCCACGGTTCGATTGATGATGGATACAAGACTAACCGCCACAATCAATGAGGACCTTTTGTGCATAAACAGTAATCATATTAATAGAAAGAAACCTTCTGATGACACAATGGACGCTTTACTAGGTCTAGCTCCAGTACTTGTGCTTATCCTTGTTTAACTGTTGGGAAGGATAAATTTGCTTTCGAACAATTAAATGATCGGCCAAAGAAAAAAAGGTCTTATTAAATATATTCGCTTGCATGGTATGTTTTGATTTTGATGACTCAAGCCTCCATGTCTAGCTTGAATGTCTTCCAATCATATAGACATGTTCCGTCTTCAATGAAATTTTACTTGTAAAGGACCTCTGCATAGGCAATGTGGAGGCTTCGATCCCTTATCCTAGCGATGCACGGGGCATAATGGGGGTAAGACTCGGATGTCTTGGCTCTCCCAAGACCCTGCTACAAGCATGGGTCTCCATTTGTTCTTATGAATTATGATTTACATTTGACTACCTGATATTATGTAGCCATTGTATCTATAATTCATGTATAGTGAAATTTGGATGGAAAGTTTTTCTTCCTATACTTTTCTTGTATTAATGTCATAAAATAAAATTATTCACAAAGGTTTTTATGTACTGTCATTCTAACAAATTACTTGTTTTGAACATATTATGGCCGCGATGGATTCATCCAGATATGTGAATGGATGACAACCCGACCAGAGATCAAGCTGCTACCAGGTGACTATGCTGTTCACTTGGACTTGGTCGCCAAAGTCCGCGGATTGGCTAGTGCAGAGAAGTTCTACGAAGATCTTCCCGAGAGGATGAAAGGTCAGTCTACCTGCACGGCACTCCTTCACACTTACGTGCAGAGCAAGTTGTCGAGTAAAGCTGAAGCTCTAATGGAACAAATGTCCGCCCACGGTCTACTGAGGTGCCCTCTTCCTTACAATCATATGCTGTCCCTCTACGTCTCCACTGGCGAGCTTGATAAGGTAGAGGATATGGTCAAGGAGTTGAAGAAGAACGCCATCCCAGATGTGTTCACTTACAATCTTTGGTTAAGTGCCTGCGCCAGCAAAGATAATATGAAGGGTGCCGAAAAGGTACTCTCTGAGATGAATGACAGGAAAATAACCGCGGATTGGGTCACGTACAGCACATTAGCCAGCATCTATATCAGAGCAGGCTGCCACAAGAAGGCGAAAGAAGCATTGGAGGAGATGGAGAAGAGGGTTTCCCAGAAGGACCGGACCGCCTACTCCTCCCTTATCAGTCTACATGCAAGTCTATCGGACAGAGAGAACGTAAACAGGATATGGAACAAAATGAGGTCAATGTATCGGAAGATGAGTGACGTCGAGTACAAGTGCATGCTATCGTCTCTCACGAAGTTGGGCGATATCAAAGAAGCCGAAAGCATGTATGACGAGTGGGAGTCTGTATCAGGTACTCGTGATTCTAGGGTTCCGAATATACTGCTTGCTTTCTACGTCAAGCACAGGATGATCGACAAGGCTGAGAGCTTCCACGAGTGTACGGTGAAGGCAGGGGTCGAGCCTAGCTACAGCACTTGGGAGCTTCTGGCATGGGGGCACCTCAGAGAGAAGAGGATGGACAGGGTGCTGGACTGCATGAAGAAGGCTCTTTCGAGTCTGGAGAAATGGCAGCCCGACAACAGGATAGTGAGGGCGGTGTTCGACAGGCTGGAGAGGCAGGGCGAGGTTGGAGGCGCGGAGCAGTTCCTGGTGATGCTCCGGGATGCAGGACATGTCAACACCGAGATATACAACTCCTTGCTTCGTACCTATGCCAAAGCCTGTAAGATGCCTCTTATTGTCGACGAGCGCATGAGGAGCGATAATGTCGAACCTGATGAAGAAACTAGGCGATTGCTAGAGCAGACGAGTCGATTTTGTGTCGCTACCGATGTTTCGACTTTAATGTAAGAGAGAAAGAGGATCAGTAATTCCAGTACCCATTAGTTTTACTTGCTGATACTGCTCGAGTTCCTGGCTTCAAATTCTTGATACTCTTATCATGAATCACCACAAGGAACTGCTGCTGCTAAAGGCCATTCCATTGTGCCTTTGAAATGAACTACAGGCACTCTATCAACCTTGCCTTCATTGTCCTATGGCCTTGAATTTGTTTCATTTATCATGGAGAATGCTCTGCCAAAACTTAAAAACTTGTTAGACAATCCACAATACTATAATCTGTGTGTTAGAAGCCAGAATTTCTTAGAAGGCCAACAAATCTCAGTAAGAACTATAATTCGATGGTTTTTTACTTAGGAACGACTTGGAAGCTCATTTTTTCTCACGGCAGAGCTCGTTTTTGGGCAATGGAAGCGCTTCCCATAACATGACCATACCTTTAAAAGATAACATATTTTAGAAAAAAAGAGAATTTTTAATACATGGTCATCAAAATAACAAGAAACTAAGGTTTACTTATCTTGACACCATAAAATCTTAAAAATTATCATACGAATGATCTATCTGTAACTTTGAATTGAACTTATAAATTCTATAAATATTAAAATATCTATAATTTTTTATAATATAATTAATAAATATAAAAAAACATTATAAGCGCACGTTCCGGTCACGTTTCTAATTTTAGAATTTTTTAAGTAGTCGCACTCCTCAGTCCCGCTTCCGACTTCTAAAGTCTGTGTGTTAGCCTTCAGTCCTGCTAAGTTCTGCACTAGTCCACCTGAAGTACGATAACAGGTTGGTTTTTTCAACCATACTATGCTAGAGCTAGGCCTGTCAATTGGGCCAGGCTGGCCCAGCCCAACACGAGTCCGGCCCGAAAAATTGGCCCATGTGCCGGCCCAATTAATTGTGGGCCCGGGCCGGACCGGCCCCGTATATTGGGTCGCGTCGGGCCATGTATATTTGCCCATAATATAGGCCCGGCCCAAGGTCCAAGTTCGGCCCGGCTCGGCCCGAAGCCCGACCCTGTTGCAACATCTCCTGCACAATATCTTTGATTTGTCCCAAATTCAACCAGCTAACACCAGTGTTCTCACTTTCACAAGAAAAAGAAAAGAAAATATGTACACAACAAACACTGCCCTCCAAATATGACGTGTACCACTGCCTAAAGCAACAAGTGCAAGTAGTGGTGACCTCTGTTATTATTATGATTATATAGTGCAGTAGTGAATTGAATTGAAATGAAATAAATATTTGAACTGAATTGATTTGAAATTCAATTCATTTCAATATATATTAGTTGCAAGTTGCTGCAACAATAACATACATGCATGCATCCAGTCATCTGTTTAGTCAAAGTCAGTAGTTGGTTGCCGTTAGTTATAAGCTTCATCGTGCCTGTCTCACTTCACTTGGTCACAGATATATGGCCAACCATGTAGAGCCATTTATACAAAAAAAATATTGATTGATCAATGAAATAAAAACCCATGAATGATATGTATATAGTATATACTGAACTGAATTAGATTAAAATGATGGCCTCCAATGCGACCCTGTCCAGTCCCTTATATTGGGTCACGTCCGGTCCGGCCCGGCCCGGTCCGAAGCCCGTCGTGCCGTGGGTTATGTGCCGGACTGGACTTAATAATTTCATCCATAGTCCGGTCCGGCCTGGCCCGCTACAATCATGGGCTCAAGAGGTCCGAGCCTGGTCTAGCCCGGCCCACTCAAATTTCGTGCCGGCCCGGCCCACTTGACAGCTCTAGCCAGAGCCTGTGCAGCTGGTGCGATCAATTAAGCAACAAAAGAGGCATGCATGAATAAGAAAACATTGGAACCCAAAAAACATTCTGCCAGTCCAACTGCTATAATACAACGATGTGCTAATGACCTTTCTTGACAGTGGAGAACTAGTAGAGGTGCAACTCGGATAGGCTGCACCTGGGTCCGATTAGATAATTCCCTTAATAGATTAGCTTAGGGTCGAAGATACTCGGTTTTGGACTCAAATTTTAGTTAAAATATTTGAACCCGATCAAAATTCGGATTGCACTCGAATTCATGTGTCGGATTATCCGAAGAACCCGAACCTAACTCATATATATATATATATATATATATATATATATATGTGTGTGTGTGTGTGTGTGTGTGTGTGTGTCCCCGTGGCCGTAGCCCGTTGGGAACGGAGGAGCATCCCGGCACAGTGGCGCGGGTTCGAGCTCCCTTGTAGGCATGCCTCCAAGCACCATTAAGAAGTTGACACCCTCAAAAAAAAAAAAAAAAAAATACCCGACCCAATCCGAGTCCAACCCGTTCCTCCGGACTTGATCTTGGACTTCATATGTTTAACCCGAGGTCGGGTCGAACTTGGATTCGGACTAGGCTTATGATTTATCGGGTTGAGGTTGGGTTGAGCTCAAGTCCGTCCCAACCCGCCCTAGTTGCACCCCTATGGAGAAGTTCCATGCAGCATTCTCGTTGCTCTCCATTGCTGAAATGTCTATATTTTGACAGGTTATGGAGCTTGAAAAAAAAAAAAATACCCGCCATCGGAGCCCAGCCGAAGCCCCGCTCCCCTGCACCACCAGATCGAGCGGGGCCCACCGCCCACGCGATGCCGCGCGATCCAGCGACTAAGGATCGCGGGGCTTCGACGGAACTCCGGAAATGAGACTCCCGATCCGGACCCATATATATATATATATATATATATATATATATATATATATATATATATATATTGAAAGAAGATAATTGTGGCGAACGTTCCCACCGGGAATTGATCTCCTGACTACTCGGGCCGAATGCCTCACTCCTAAATTTTTCTACCCAAACTCTTCAACTCTTTATCCTAAATCTTATTTCAGTTTATATTTTGTAATGATCAATGCTTGATTGCTATTTGATTATGTGTTTAATATAATTTTTGTTAGAAATTTTTTGACTTACCTTCCACTTGAATTATCCATATTAAGGGTGCACCCCACAGTTTTGCATTAATGAAAAAATGCCTCCAGTTTGGGCGGAAACCGTCTAGGACTAACGGTCAAAGGCTTTGACCCAAAAAATTGACAAAAATACCCTTCCCTGTGTGTGTGCTATCCCCCTCCTCCACCCCACCACCACTGCCCCCCCCCCCCACTCCTCCCCGCCGCCCAGCCCCCCCCCCCCAGCCGCTGCGCCCCACCCTCGGCCGTTGTCCCTCTCCCCCCCCCCCCCCCGTCGCCCCCTCCATCTCGGACGTGGCGGCAGCAGCAGCGTCGTAGCAGCGCGGCGGAGATTGGAGGGGGCAACGGCCGGGGGGGACGGGGAAGGGGATGGCGGCCGGCGGGGAGGAGGGGGGGCAGTGGCGGAGGACGTGGCGGCAGCAGCAGCGTCGCGGCAACAGCAGCGGCGGGGATGGGAGGGGGCAGCGGCCCGGGGGGGAGGGGCAACGGACGGGGAAGGGAGCGGCGCCCGGCGGGGAGGGGGGGGGGCAGTGGCAGCGGAGAGGAGGAGAGGGGAGAGGGGAGGGGGAGAGGAAGAAGACAATGTGAGAAGGGTATTTTCGTCAAAATTTTTGGGTCAAAGCCTTTGACCATTAGCCCTAGACGATTTCCGTCCAAAGTGGGAGTATTTCTTCATTAATGCAAAACTGTGAGGTGCACCCTTAATATGGATAATTCAAATGGGAGGTAAGTCAAAATTTCTCTTTTTGTTAAAATTATTTCAAATATTATATTATAGCTCGATAAACACGATGAACCCGACCCAATCCGAGTCCAACCCGATCCTCCGGACTTGATCTTGGACTTCATATGTTTAACCCGAGGTCGGGTCGGACTTGAATTCGGACTAGGCTTATGATTTATCGGGTTGAGGTTGGGTTGAGCTCAAGTCCGTCCCAACCCGCCCTAGTTGCACCCCTATGGAATGATACACAGTTGAAATTATGTATAGCTAAGCATATGAGCCGAGTGCTTTAGAAGACCTTCGAAGCATGCTACAATTGGTGTGAACCGTATACTCATTGCTGATGGAAGCGAACTTGAACTTTAGATTTTTAGGGGAGTTCATTCGCGCTACTTTATTTTGTACACACAATAAAATCGATCCCGCATAATATTAAGAAAAATGTAATTGGTGCCTTGAGCCATTAGTGTTCCCATGTGTTCCCATAGTATAGAATTCTAAATTCATAATGACTGCGCCACATAAAAGTTTCGTCAAGCAATATCAATCGTGCTTTACAACTTATATAACATGGGAAATTTAAGTAAAGAATCACGGTGGCATTTATTTATACATGGGTTCAAATCCATACATTATATTTAACCAGAAAATATTATTACATACCAAACATAATAAAAAAAAATGAATTATATATGCCAAAAAATATTATATCATGTACCAATATGGTTATAAAGAATATCCAAAAAAATAATGTCTTAGAATAAATGAGAGTACATAATTTTCGGCTATATAAAGTTTTCATGTAGCAAACGCCCCCATAATCTTATACATATGTGAACTAAATAATTTATTTGTAAGAATATATAGAAAATTTAGTGTACATTGACAAAATAGATAACATTAATCAGAAATGCTATTTATCTCCCAAGTTTTTTTGGTGGTGATATCTTTACCCATGATGTAGCCTGACATGGCGATGCAGATAAATCTTTTAGTATTACTGATAATATATTTTTCTATTTTTTTCTTTGATATTCCAATTTAGTTTTTGAATTATATCATGAAATTTCTCATTTGTTATCGGCTCGCTAGCACTAAAATGTGGCACTGACGTGACGTAGACGTGACAAGGATTTTAATATTACAACTAACATATTATTTAAAAGAAAATTATTTGTGATATACTAATTTTTTTTAAATTCTATCATAAAAATTTTCATTCATGATCAAGATTTTATAATACTAAAATCTGTTGCCACGTTATTGTCATGGATGATGGTAACATCCAAAATAATAATAATAATAATAATAATAATATAATAATAAATTTTATAACCTCTAGCAAGTAGTAGTCTTGGTAGTTCCTGTTGCTTTCTCAAGGGACTCACTTCCCGAGAGGAATCGCAGTTTGATATATAGAGTCAGGATGGCTTCTTCCGGTGGCCACTGAAGGAGTACAAGAACGCCATGCCAGGACCCCATCGCCATCACCATTTGTTAACAATATGAAGATAGAAAATTCAAACTAAAAGTAGTGAAATATAAATTACATATTTTAATTATTATTTACCTTTAGGTCTTATGTAATATTCTAAATTTATATCTAGATTTTTTATAGGATTTAGACTGACTTTCCAAAATTAAGACCTAAACTCAAATATGAAATATCGATGAAACCGTAAAACTAAATGTAAAATTTTAATTACGGAGATCTCTAAATAAGATCTAACTGTAGTCCAAGTCAACCACTAGACCCTTTTTTGACAATATGGAAATCTAAACTTAAGTTCCGAATATTATAGGAGACCATAAAACTAAATAATATATATTTTAGTTATAAATTTATATTGCATATCCCTATTGAGGTATCTTAAAATAAAACAGCCCTCTGACATCCCTTTGCCTCAAACCGGTCATAACCTAGATCACAACTTAATGCGTGGATGATTATCATAAAAGATTTCCAACATATCATAAGATTCGCGTTCTTGAAAATCGGCACTTCTCCAAATCCAGAAAACTGACAGGATTCTAAGATTACTCCTTAGGACAAATACTTTTATACACACCTCCGCCGATTCATCACAAGAAGCATGATTTATGGCCAACCAACGACCAAAGCCACATATATGCATTATACTGAGATATCTTAAAATAAAACAGCCCTCTGACATCGATCACTTTGCATCAAACTGGTCATAACCTAGATCATGACTGAAGGCGTGGATGATTATCATAAAAGATTTCCAACATATCATAATATTCACGTTCTTGAAAATAAGCAATTCTCCAAATCCAGAAAACTGACGGATTCTAGTATTACTGCTTGGGACAAATACTTTTACACATACATCCGCCGATTCATCACAAGAAGCATGACTTATGGCCAACCAACAACCAAAGAAACATATGTATTGAGATATCTTAAAATAAAACAACTCTGAGACATCATTTTGCATCAAAATTATCATAGTCTGGATCATGTCTTAAGGCGTGGATGAATATCACAAAAGATTCCTATAACATATCATAATATTTACGTTCTTGAAAATCAGCACTTCTCTAAATCCAAAAAACTGACGGGATTCTAGGATTACTCCTTGGGGCAAATACTTTTATACATAGCTCCGCCGATTCATCACAAGAAAATGACTTACAGCCAACCAACGACCAATACACATATATGCATTATATTGAGATATCTTAAAATAAAACAGCCCCCTGACATCATTTTGCATCAAACTGTTCATAATCTAGATCATGACTTACTGCTAATCAGATAGGGCTGAAAGGAAGTGGATAGTATTGTCACCTTCCATTTACTTGTCCCTATTTCCAGCCAAACAGGGGCTTCTATTCATGAGCTGCAGGGTTCAAGCACACTACTAACATATACTGCAGCATAATACTGATTGCAATGCCATTTCTTGCATTGAATAGAAATTGGGATAAAAAAAGTAATGTAGGAAAACAAAAAGGACTGAAGTCACCATGCACACCAGTAACAAAAAAATCAGAAGCTCTTATTCTCCAAATTATGACATTCGACACTATAAAGGCAGAAAAGACATTACAACTTGAAAACTGAAAGAATGTGAGTACATGATGCCATGAATAGTTCTGGATCAATAGATGGATACAAGGGGAAAAAACAGGTATGAGTAAAAAAAAAAATTGAAGGTATACATAATTTCTGTATTTTGTACGTAGAAACTCACTGACATTACTTTCCGACATGGCAGATTGTGACTATGTATCTACATGCGGAAATCCAATTAGGATACTTTAGCTTGCATCACCAGACTAGACAAAATCTGGCAGTTCTGCCAGTATGTTCTTGCACAATCCAAACGCAGCATGTAGGGAAGAAGATAACCTCACAGGAAGATTGTACACTCTCGAAGAACAAATCTTCACTCTGTCCGGTGCTCACCCAAACTCGGTTGTGTTTGGATGAACTGCAGATTCTTGACGACGTCGTGACCTGAGGAAAAGAGCATAGAGGAGTTCATTCCAGACATCAGGGACGCCGGGCAAGCACCAATGGCTGCAGTCCTGCTTCCGAAGTGGGGCAGGCCCCAAGGGTCCGAGGTAATACAGAGACGAATGGCCGTCCTTCCTCCTAGCTGTCATTTCAGTCACATTCAGGATGTCCAACTCCGGATGGCCGGTTACGTTTCTGAACGGGTACAGAAACTTTCCCAGCTTTCAGTGACACCTGCAAAGAGCCCAGCTCTGGAAGGGTTCCAAGTGACAACTCCTCCGGTCTTCCAGTCTCCTCCCCTGCAAAACATAGCACATAATTAGGAATTTAGGATAAGAATGTTAGAAAGAAGATTGGAGTGCTGATTCGAAATGGAGAGTTCGGAAATAAGTATGTTCATGGGATGAGACCTACTTAGTAAGAATAGAAATTTGAGATTGGCCTTTTACAACAGGTAATTTCTAATGACACTCCACAATTTACTCCAAGGCAGCCAATTAGGACTGCCAACAAAGTTGGCAATCCTAACATTAAGGAGGACTACAACTTCGTTGACAGTCTATCTTAATATTCAAAATTTTACGACTGCAGTCCTACTTTATGTTAGGACTGCCAACTTGTTGGCAGTCTTAGGACTGGGATATCTGGAGTAAAATGTGGAGTGCCTTTAGAAATTCCCTTTACAAATATTCAGATTATTGTCTCAGGTCGCCAGGAGGTCATGAGAGTAAAACTAATTACAAGAGTTGCATGGACGATATGCTCTTGATTTCATTGTAACACAATATGCCACCAAAATCCAAGAAGTTCTTCAGAAAACAACCCATAAATTTTGTTGAGAATACAATAATCCCGTTCTTTCTCTCATATTATTAAAGAACTCGAGTGAAGGCTAAGTATAAATGAGCATGTAAAAGTAAATGGAAAATAAACGCAATTGAAGATAATAGTCGATGAACAAATTATACAAACAAACCTGAAATGGACAGGAGCATAGGTGCGAAAGATGACTTGAGTCTACTTGTGTCGACTTCTTTATTGATCCAATCAAACATGTCTCAATTGACCTTTGAAAAGCACTTTCGATGCTCATCTCCGTTTTCACCTCCTCCCCTTCTTGGAATAGCATCCCCTGAGTAAGTAAGAAAGGATCGTAAGCAAAGATGACTTTACTGTTTTGACTTGTTTTTCTAACTGAGTTCTTCCATCTAAGGTCTTACAGTCCCTTGTTATACATTTCATTCTTTTACAAAAACCATGAACATTATGAGTTTATAAATTGGGAAACATATGCAATACACACCAAAGGATTCACCAAGAGAAATAGATGCACCACAACGTAAAATTTCAAACCTAATTAAAGGAAGTCTTGCATCGAGTTCATCAAATACTCATACCAAAGATCTAATACTGACTAAAAGAAACAGAAACGAGCTCAAACTAAAAGAGATTGGCAATATAAATCATACCAATTTACAAAATTCTGATGAACATTGGCTGTATTAATCTAGTATAAAATGACACTAATCCAGAAATTTCAGGAAAGGGAACAGAAAAGCACTACAATTTAATCTCCTACATGTTTATAACCTCTACTTGAAGCTACCATGTCATAGTCAACCAACAATTTCAAAGGGATTAACAAATAATCAAGAAATTTCAGGTAAGGGAACAGTAAAAGCACAATAACTTTACAGGTTTATAACCTCACTTGAAGATACCATGTCATAGTCAACCAACAATTTCAAAGAAGGGATTAACAAATAATCAAGAAATTTCAGGAAAGGGAACAGTAAACGTTAAGTAACTTAATCTCCTACAGGTTTATAACCTGTACTTGAAGCTACCATGTCATAGTCAACCACAATTTCAAAGAAGGGATTAACAAATAACTCGGAAACAATATTAGTTCCCCACATGAAAGAATCATAGGTAAAGGGCATATCATTAACTTATTTCCCCAATAACCTAATAACATTTCATGCATGAAACAGAGGATCCTAGTAGATATCAAATTATATTAAGAGTTACGTGTGGGCGTACTTTACCCTCTAATGTCTTTTCATAAGTCCACCAGTGGCCAGAGTTGAAGATCAGCACATCAGCATCTACCATCGTGAAGACATCCATCCATTAAGTCCAATCTTATTGTGGTCCTGATATTGTCCGGCAGTCCAGCTGGGGCACGGCCCACGGCCACTAGGAACGTGCTCCGGTAGTACTCCACGGTGCAGTTGTAGTCTTCGAATTTGAACACCAAGAAACCGTTGTGCTTCGTAATGGGCTCCCATTCACTTCATATACGGAACTTTTGTTAGCAACAACGGAAGAGAGCATGCAGAGGAGGGACTCCCATTGGTTCCTTCCGATGGAATCTCCCACAAATACTAGTCGTTGTTCCGCAATTTCTCAAGCATGTCCTTGGCATCAAACCTGGCAAAGGAATATAATTAGCTTAGAGGAAACTTCTTTTCGATGTAGCTTCAAAGTATATTACCTATACTCCTTAACAAGTTTCTAAATATATTTCTTACATATCTTACAAAAAGAGAGGAAAGAATGCCCTCATTGTACTTCTATACAAATACACAATGTATGTCAATCAGCAAATGACCTCTGAAGCTATCATTAACACATTTTCTTTGACAAAAGGAAGCTACATATATACTCTTGGGCACAATTACAAGTCAAATACATTACTTCAAGTTTATGATATTCTAACGTATAAACTCTAATATATTTGCTTAGTAGAAAGGGAAAGCACACCCTCATCCTTCCCAAGAATCAAAATTCCAAAAAATTTCCTATTCAATATTAATTGTCATATAGATTTTCGAAAAGTGCATAGACATTAAGCATTTCCTAAAGTATTCGGAAAAGAGTAAAAGAAGGGCACCGATGTATATTGCCAATCAGCAATAGGTAAGAAATCATAGTAAAACTGTTTAAACAGAGCATAAGGTACGGGTAAATCGCAGGAGATCCCCCTTACCCTTGGAAGCATGTACACTCCAAAAAGGTGGGTCATGTCGTGTCAGACACGTCTCTGACACGGTATCAGAGACAACCCGGACAGTCCAAAATAATAGACACACCAAACTGGAGACAACCCGGCACTCGAGCATCTACATGTATCTGACACGTCACGTGTCCTTACTGTGTCATGTCATATATGTGTCCGTGCAACATAGCCCCTACCCCTACCATTAGCTCCTTGCGCTGTTGGTCTTACCGTCAACTTAGTCAAAAATCATGTCATATATGACAATGTTTTCACTATTTCTTTCTCGATTTTCGAAACTGATGGGTACTAATCAAAATTTACAACCACACACCACAGATCACCAATCTACTATTTCAATAAATAATGGGTAGCAACCAGAACAATCTACATAATTTTTCAAGAAATAATTAATGGGTACCAACCAGAATTTTACAACAACAATCAAGGAACAATTAATGGATGATCAAAGCAAGAGAAAAGGGAAGCAGAAGAACAAACCTTGGTAAAGAACACATCTTTGGTCTCCACCTCCACTTGGTGTACAACCCATCAGGCCTCCCATTCTCCATGCACCTGAACCCTTCGTCCACAAACCCGCAGTCCTTCGATTCATAGAGCGGGTACTCCTCGTCCCAAACCCAGTCCCCATCAAACAAATCGCACTCCCCACCAAACTCTCCTCCAGCTCCTCCTCCTCCTCCTCCCTCCAAAAGCTCCACCCACCATTGCCGCCACCAGCAACAGCAGAAGAAACACTTCCAACACCGCCGCCGCCGCCAAAGTCCGTGTAGAGGAAGCAGAAGAGCAGCAACAGGAGTACGCCGGAGGCGGCGGCGGCGAAGAGGCCCACCAGCCCGTGCTGCTCCAGCGGGCCCGGTCTCCTCGCCGGGGGCTTGGGCGGCGATGAGGAGACCATGGCTGTGGCTAGGCGAGGACGATGATGGAGAAGAAGAAGGAAAGGTGGCAAATTTATCTGTGCGCAAAGAGAAGACAATTGTACTATTTGAAGCAAAGGTGGAGTTTTTATTTGTTTTTAGTTGCTAACGGAAGAAGGAAAGGGATGGTTTAAAGTTTAAAATTTGAATAATTTGAATTTTAGGGATAATAGGAATAACTAACTCAATATTTTAATAGATTTTTTTAGTTACAATGTACGTGACAAATGGACCGCTAACTGTCCAAATTTATTTATTTATAGCCTTTTTTTTCGTTTTTCCCCTTTAAAATGTCATATGTGAATTTTAATCTAATTATGTTCTCTATCTATATCTCTATCCCTATCTCTATCTTCTTTAGTATTGTAATGCGGCTTAGAATCGGCTCTAAATTCTAAGCCGTATCATCAACCAATTAATTTAAAAATTTTAAAAAATAATCAATTATCATAATTATAGTTGTTTTTTCACATAATTAAAAAAATAAACCCTAAAATCTCCTAACTACATGAACATGTGTAAATCCTAAATATTTTAAAATTTAAATTATATTTAAACTAACTAAATGATAGTATCTAACTAAACACATATTCAAAATTTAAAAAATAAATTTATAATAAATCATAACTTAAATATATTCAAATTATATTTAAAATATCTAACCTAATTTAAATTTATATATTTCAATAATTTTTAACGTGCAATGCACATGAAGTTACTAGTCTACTATATAATACGACTTAGAAACAGTCCGTCTAAGCCGCATTATATCATTAACCATTTAAATATTAAAATAATAATAAAAGAACTCCACTAATTACTAAAACAATTAACTAGTATTTAACTATCTAATATAAATTATTTATAACTAAATAATTCTAACTTAAGTGGTTAATATGTGAGACTTTTTTTGGTTGCTTGAGTTCAATTTCTAGGAATAACAGTTTTATATATAAATTTTTTAAATTTTTTTGCACTTGCACATTTTAGCGTTTATAATGAGGTTGGAAAACGGCTCAAAAGTGAGCCATTTAAGATGTATGTATATCATCACTTATTAATTAAAAAATTACCGTCGAATCAAAATTAAAAAAATTAAACTATATAAAATATTTTTTTAATTGGTTTATATATAACAACACGAGGAATCGAACTCAATCAACCAAAAAAATACTTCTACCTTAACATATATGAGTTAGAAAAGATATTTATATTATTAATTTACGTACAACGTATGTGCATTTATTAGCGACACTTAAAAAGTTATATGGCTAGAAACAATCGAACATCATATTCTTGGATATTTAGTTCTACTATATTTGGTATAATATATTATTTAGTTCATGTGTTTAGCATCATAAATATGCTATAATATTTATGAGCATTTTTTTTTTATCATTTATTCGTGCATCACCAATTTATGTTATAAAAATCAAACAGAAACAGACCGGGTTTGGTCAAGTAAACTCGGATCAGTTTAACCCGGTTAGTTTTGTGTTGGGTTTGGGCATAGTTGAGCTGGGTCGGCTTTGGATCTAGTTAGATTCGTGTCGAGTTTTGGTCGAATTCAAATTGTAGTTCAAGATGAATTTAATATATTGGTTCGAACGGGTTTGAGCTCAAGTTGGGTTCGGATTGTCGGGTGAGGCTTGAGTCTTGTCGAGTAGTTTACGTCAGTTCAAGTAGGCCGAATAGATTTTGGGTGTTCATTTGGAGGTACTTTGTAAAACATGGGATGGAAAAAATATTTATTTTTATGGGGATAATATTCCTTAGTATGGTGGGACTATGCTACACATGGAAACAAATTATTCCCAGATTTTTTTTTTTTTTTTTTTTTTTTTGAAATCACACGCACACCACAAAACCTTGCCGGCCCCTCCGGATGTCCGCTCTAATACCACTAGGCTAGAGAGCTCAGACTTTTCCCAGAATTTTTTTTGGACGTATGCAACGATGACATAACATATTCTTATCTAGATTACGCACATAAACAAGAAGTTGTAAAATTGGTAAAGATTGGTTGCTTGAAAACGACCGTCTAAAATATTTGTAAATGCTATATTAATTATTTAAAAAAATTAATTATTTAACTGTCTAATATGATTTATTTAATTAAACAATTTTGATTTAAGTGGCTAAAGTGTAATTCTTGGTTACAAAAGTTGAAACCTAGATCGACAATAGTTATAATAAATTCATATTAAAAAAATCAACGTTTTTTTAAGTGTGGGTAATGCACGTGCATGTAACTAGTTAGTCTTAAAAGTTGTTTGGTAACAACAGTTTATTAAACAAAATTTGAAATGGCATTCCAACTTTATGTCGATTTTTTAAGACGGATCGGAGATTAAACCTTTGTTTGAAATTGTTGTTTCTTTTTTAAAAACGGGTAACGTAAACAACTTTTGACAGTAGGTAAAGATATAAAAATTATCCTAAAGTTGAACCAAGTTTAATTATTTTTAATAAGTTGCAACGAAACATGCTTCAAGCACTTGACAAAAATACAGAAACAACCTCAAATTATAAGCAATCTTATAGCCTAAATGTTTTCAACTATTAGGTTTTGAAAAACAAAAATCTCCAAGCCAAGCTGTCACGATCCGATCCCAAATAATTGGGTCGAACCGGATCATGTCCAGCCTGCATCGTTGTTGAGACGGCGGCAGTAAGCTGTTCCATTACAGGTAATCCACAACAACATCTATTTTGTCACAACTCAAAATTCGGGAAATGAAACTTTATTAAACATTTGAAATAAATACAACTGGAATTAAAAAAACTGAATTCAAATAACAGAATTTCAAATGAAACAACAAAACTGGAAAAGAAAATCTATCTAAGCATTCGGCACATCGGCCTCAGGTCCTGCGTCCTCCAATGGGAACTCTGGCAGCACCACGGGGTACAGAACCGGGTCATATTAGCTGTTGTATAGTATAACAGCTCAGCATCCTCAATGTTCCCTAAAAATGTTATCTCCAGTCAGGAGGGAGCAAAGTACAATTCATGCTAATTTGACAATTAAAATAATAATAGAATCAGGCACTTTTAAACAATTTGAAGTAAACAGTTTTCTAGCAGTAAAACAGTGTGATTTGAATAGGCAATGAATATGACCGGCTTGGGTTGTACAGTTGTATCCTATTGATACGATTCGGCTTATCCCCGTGTGTAAGAGGGGTAAGCTAATACTGGCCTAAGTTATTGTTTTGGATGTGGTCATAATCGTTACACTACTTCCCCAGTCCCCAAACAGTTACAGTAGTTACAGTCAGTGCTCTCAGAGAGAGTTCCGTGTTGCATCGTGGTTTAAACTTGCATTAAAACGATTACTAAATAATTGTAAACTAACACACAAATGTACTTGCCTCAAATGAACTGGACTGGAAAGTTGGAGACTTCGAGATGGAAATTTAGGATCGTCCTCGAATTCCTACATTCGAGAAATTGACTCAGAATCCAAGGTTACCAAGCTAACTATACTAGTTGAAATCTCTAATTGTGTCTAAATTAATTTTAATCTTTATTAATAAAACACGAACAAAAACATGATTATTGGTGCGTTGAATTAATAACGAAGGAAAGATCGTTTTAAACTGGCATTTTGGAAAACTCGTCGATACCAAATTAATTTGATTAAAACTTTGTATTTTCGTAATTATAAATAAAAACAACATTTCTTATTTTAATGAGAAATACATGATCGTTGTTTAATTATTAAAACTTGCAGATTTTATTGTAAGAAATTTATTAATTTTTATATGAAAATAACTATTATTAGATTTATGCGTATGCTACAAAAACTCGCAAAATCAGCAAATAACAAAAATCCTACACTACCAATTTACAAGCCACATAACCAACAACCAGCTGGGCTTATGTCCATTACAATTTATTTACATAAATTGAAATAAGACAAAATGGTCGTTAGTTCTAAAACTTCCTATAATTAATTATAAATAAATTAAATGATAAAAAATAAATTAAATAATAACTAGTCTCAGATATGGTCCAATCGTCAACTAGGCTAATGCCTCAACGCCGGGCGAAGCCGGTTTGTTTGCACTTAGCCGGGGCCATTGACCGATACGGTCGTCGCCCAAAATCCAAAATATATATTATTTTTCGAAATCCATTTTAAAATTATTTTTAAGAATATAATTAAATTTACGGAAAAATTCGGCAGCATCTCCTCTGTTTTTGGTCAACCCAAAAACTGGAAAATATGCCAATATTTTTCCTGCAAATCCCAAACCAGGGAATCCCAAAAAATATATATATAAATAACTACAAACATTCCACAGATTAATTCGGAACGACCCGAACCAAATTCGGGAGTCCGAATCCAACCAAAACATCACAGCACGCTACCGGAAAAATCGAAAACCCAAAATATTAGAAATCCATTTTTCCGAAAAGTTTCGGAAAAGCAAAACAACCAACAGAACTTTTCCGAAGGTTCCGAAACTACGACATCGCTAAAGACCGAATTCCCGGGAGGGAATCGGGGACCAATCTCATCACAGACCAAAAGAAAATGGGACGGGACAGAGGGTTATACCTTGGGTGCTCGGCTAGAGCTCTCTGTTTGCCATTAAATTGTTTGATTGAAAACTTTAATACAAACAGAACAGTGTTACAATGTAGGACTTAGATGTAGTCTTAGGAGTACACTTTTGTTTAAGCTGGGTCCTTAGTGCCAATGGAGCGAGTGGTAATGCGTTGACTCCGTTGACCGGCTAACGATGGTTATCGGTTCTCTGAAGGTGTGGATTGCTCTGGGTGCTGAGCTTGCTGAGAGGAGGAAGACGTTGAGTGTCTGTATCTGCCTCTCTGATGATTCCTTGTATGTTCGTTGTGGATTCTGTGTGTGTGAAGGAGAAGATCCCTCTATTTATAGTTTTGCAGGCTGGCTGCTCATGCGCGCATGTAGGATGCGCCGGTGTGTGGGGACGCCACGTGGAGGTTGCTGATGGAGGCGCGTAGATGATGCGCCCTGATTGAGGGGGAAGAACTCTTCATACTGCTGTTGTGAGCCGGCACGTAGCAGAGGAGAAGATCTTTCTGTTGCTAAAATCTTGGACGAGTTGAGTCAAAGGACACGTGTCATCGACCCATGGCTTGAAGATCTCAGATTTGGGGGGGTAGTGATCTGGTGAGCTGCGCCTTGGATCTGGGCGCAGGAGGAGGCTGCGGCTCATAACCTTTAGGAGTTACAAACCATTTAGGGTGCATGGCTTTTAAGGCGCATGCAGGTGACCTTCCTTCTGTCTTTCGGGATCAGAGATCAGTCTGGGGCGCATGGCTTTTGAGGCGCATGCAAAGCTTCAACTGGAGACTCTTCTTCTGTCTTTAGGGATCAGTGAAGGGTCTGAGGCGCACGGCTTTTGAGGCGCATGCGGATGGCCACGTGGCAGTAGCCGTCGGAATAGAGTCATGATGATGCTGACGTTGCCGACGCTTCATTCTCTGAAAAAAGCTGTTCAGACTTTGGGAAGCGTGCTGCCAACTCTGGTGTCAGTTCAGCATTTAATGTTTGTGACGTTCGATGGACAGCTGAGTGGGCACATTGGTTGGTGTTCCACTCGGCATGGAGATGTGAGGGGGGGCGCATCCTCTGTGATACGCCGGGTACTGTAGGGCGTGTCTGTGTGATGCGCCTGATGCTGGAGGGCGCGTCCGTGTGATGCGCTGTTTGGCTGGCGCATCCGACATATCCTTTAATGACGCGGCTGTCTCGCTCCTCGAGTGCTATAAATAGCCGTTTGGCTGAATTTGAGGCGTCCGGTTCATCCATTTAATGCAAATTCATTGCACAGAATTCGGAGAGTCATCCACTTGGCGTATGGGTTTGATTTGCCCGGCCTATAAATAGTGGCATGGAGAGAAGGTTTGCTCCTCGTTCCCTTACGTACTTCCAACATGAACTTGGATATGCGGGTGCATTCTGTTGACGAAGTGCTCCCGAGGGTGAAGATGAGACGTCGTGCTGTCTTCGATGCACTTGAAGGTGACTGTTACATCCAAAAGACGGAGTCGAGGGCTTCTGAGGCAGGCGGAAGGTGCCTGTTGCATCCAAAGATAGGGATGTTCGGGCCTCGTCTCCGTTGTTCCGGAAGAGCTGTAGATCGGAATGGTGGTGCTAGGCTCTCTCAAAGTGGGTGCCGCCCACTTTGATTGTGTTGAAAGCTCTTTGTGCCATGATTTCGATCACGGTCTTCCTTGGTCTTTGGAGGCTCTTTCGAAGCCTCCCCTGGCCACAGCATTTGCGGTGCTCTTCTCTTCCTTGGTTCCAGCCAGAGGGTTAAATGCTTTGCTTGGCGAAGCACTTATCAGGTGAGCCTGGCTGGAAGAGCGGCACATAACTGGGCTCTGCTCGGCCAGGTGAGCCTGGTTGGAAGAGTTGCTCATAACTGAGCTGCTGAAGGGATGGTAGGATGGTGGTTGCTGCGCCTATCTGGAAGGCGCATGGTGGTTGCTGCGCCTATCTGGAAGGCGCATGGTGGCTGTTGGCTGTAGATCTAGGATCCTTCCTTTGTAGAAATTCTCCTTTGTACAACATTTCTAGACATGTAATAGACTTTTATATATATAAATAAAAAGTCCTTCTTCGAATGTCTATGGCTTATTTGATTAGCTGTCTGAGTTCTGGCGTATATAATGCCTGGCGCATGGGCTTTCTGGTTGTGAAATTCCATGCTTCTACAAGACCCCCTTCAAAGTTTTCAAAACTTTTGAATAAGTTTTGGAATACTTTGAATAAGAAGCATGGAGGTCAGGGCGCATGATTTTTGGGCGCATGCTTGTTCGGGCGCATGCTCCTTTCAGTTGATGATGATGACACTTTGGTAACCCAAAAGATTAATGATGATCTTTTGGTTGTATTTGTTGTTATCTCCTCACGGAACCCGAAGCGACGGTTGAGATTACACGTCATCGGTTCACGCGTGCGACCAAGCCCTATAAATAGGTAAGGGTTGGGGAGAGAGAGAGAGAGTTCATCTGTTCTGTGCCTCTGCTTTCTTTAGAGTTTTTCTTCAAAACCCTAACTTTTTCTTCTCTGAGAGAATGGCTCCCAAGACTCCTCGCGGTGGTGCCGACAAGGGGAAGGAGAAAGCGAAGGAGTTCGTTGATGAGGATGCACCTATCACCCCTGCAACTCCGGCCGACGTTCGTCCTGAGGTGACGGGTGGGTTTCATCTCCTTCACATAAGCTTTTGGGCCAGACTGTGCCCTAACTCAGATTTGCTGACGCGTATGGACTTTTGTCCTGATGATACGCCGAGGTTCTACCCCGCCGACGTGCATAGGTTTACACCTTTATCATGCACCGAGGTTTAATGGCTGACGCGCATGGGTTTCATACCCTGATGATGCGCCGAAGCCTTTGCTGACGCGCATGAGCTCACGCTCTGTTGATGCGCCGAAGCTCCAATGCTGACGCACATGGACTTACGCCCTGATGATGCGTCGAAGCTCTGATGCTGGCACGCATGGGCTTACGCCCTGATGATGCGCCGAAGCTATTTGACATTTTTGCCTGACTTCCACCTTTGTTGTATCAGTGTCGATGACGATCCCTTTGTTGAATGAGGTCCTTCTGGACGCTTCTCTTTGTCAGATGGAAGTTGATTTTGACGAGGCGGTGATCAATCCTACGAAGGATGCTATCTTACAGGACCAACCTCGTGAGAGAATGCTACAAATCCAGACCCAGTTGCCTCTTTTCCTCCAGAGTATGATGGAGAGTGGTAAACTGAAGCCTGCTGAATCCGAAAGTGTAACTTTCTTAAAACCTGCCTTTCTGTTTGGCGACCGACTAGTCTCTTTCGAAGCGAAGATACTGAGGATTAGAGAAGACTGGTTCTTTTCTGCCAAAGGCATGGTTTTGTACATGCGGCAGGTTGACCGCCACTTGCCGCTGACGGCTTTTTATCGTTTAGCTTCGAAGAGAAGGATGGGTTGGGAACTTACTCCCTCTCAAGGAGGGGCCTTGGGAGGTACCCTCTCAATTGACGCCTCCTCGAACCAGCGAGATACTTTGACTGCTTCACGAGCCGGTTCTTCTTTCAGTTACCGAGCCTTGCATCCTGGAGCATCTACAGTGAGGTCCCAAACGACACGTTTCCCTTCAGTGCCCCGATCTTTGCAAATCGGATGCTGACATCAAAGGTGATGTATCCGACAGGTAGCTTCAAAGTCGAAGGCTGGTGTCACTACATCCCGAAGTGGGACGAGTTGACCACTTGGGTGCTTTCAAGGTTCAAGGTTGAGCTTAAAGAGATCGGGCTGACAGCCGCCATTCGGGCCACGCAGGCAGGCGTGGACCTCAATAAGCCTATGTTCCTTGCGCTCTTGGAGCTTTTCAATGCCCAGACTGGTAGCTTCTTTACTCCGGTGGGGGAGTTAGGATTGGCCCTTCATGAGATGTACGAAGTGTCCAAGCTTCCTTGGGGCTCAGAACCGTACGAGGAATATTTTCCATCAAATGAAGAGATCCAAGTTCTGGAGGATAAGGATCCGGAGATGATGGTTGTTTTCAAAGAGGTGACAAGCCATCATTATCTGATGCACCGGAGGGACAAGGGCAAGACCCAGCCTCATGTGACTGCTTGGAGGGACTACGTCTTCAGGCAGGATTTGACGGATCCTTCGAGGATTCGGTTTGCGACTCCGCAGGGATTGAAGCCCGTGGAAGTGAGTTCTGAAATAAGCCGGCTGGACGAAAGGACCCCACACTCTAATGAGGGCGGCAAGGCTACGTACAGCTGTTTCTGGCACTGCGGGCACCGGATGTCATCCAAGGCAGTGTTGACGTCCTACTTGATGATATGGCTCCGGGATTGCGTATTTGCAGGTGGATCCGGTGCCGTCGAGAGGGTACATCGGAATCTTATTTTGCCTGCGGTAAAGTTGGCCTGTGGACGACCTTTGGCTCTCCTTCCCGCGATGGTGTGCAACCTGTTGCGCGGTTTGAGGTCCTTTGCCGATGATGTGATCCACGAGAGAGGTAGTAATGATAACTTTCTCCGGGCCGAGCTGCCTTTCCATTATCTTATGGGGTGGCTAATCTTGCATCATCCGAACGTAATGAGTCCCGGTCCGGAGGAGGACCATGTCGAAGGAGATGCCTTCATTCGCCGCTTCTATAAGAGGAAGTGGTCTTACACTGGCGTCCCCGTTTGCAGGAGAGTCTTGTCCTACCTTCAGGGGTGGGAGATTGTCAAGGTTGGCCCGATCTTCAAAGATTTCGAGGCCGACCAAGATTTAGTTGACTCTGGCGAAGATGCGGTCACTCTGCCGAAATGGAGTTTTGTTGGTTGCAGAGTATCCGGCCTTCTCACCTGGTCTACCGCAACCAGAATAGGTGTTATCTGGAGCCTTATCTGCCAAGCCGATTTGCTCGTCAGTTTGGCTATACCCAGTTAATGTTGCGGAATCCCAGTAGTAGTTTAGGCTTCATCGGGAGTTTGCTGGATGGAGCCCGGGGCTGGCAATATTATAACGCTGGATGCACTAGCGTTAAGTTCACCACGCCAGTTCGCAATCCTCGGCCGCCGATCCTATATTCGGCCGCCAAGCTGTATTGCACTATGACTGCTATGTCTCCTGGTTATGACAGGGAGACCAGTTTTATTATTGGAACCCAGCTGGAGGCGACAACGAATATGTTGATGGCAGCCCGATCATATCGTCCACCAGAGTTGGTGGGGTATCGGGCTGCTGCTGCAGTACCAGTGGGAGACCCGTCTGTCGGGAAAAGGCGTGCTGACACAGAAGCTGGTTCTTCTGTACCGAAAAGGTCGAGAAAGGTGCCGACCCCGAAGGTTACGGAAGTGCCACTTATAATGCCAGCAGGATCAATCCTTGCTGAGGTAAGGAATATTTCTAATTCCAATTCTTTCGTCATTGTGGCGACTTATGCTCTTCTTCTTGTAGGGATTGAAGAAGAAGTCCCGTGTTTCAAAATCGGGCGCTAGTAAACCGAAGGAGGTGGCAGGCTCTTCTGATGAGCGCATTCCACCGATGCTAATGTCTCCCGTGGAGGAAGGTCCTGAAGATGTTCCTGCGGAGGTTTTAATATCTCCTGACTTCGAGGTCGCAACAACTTTTGGGAGAGCACCATCTGTCGTGGAGGCCTTGGATGCTGAGGGTCCTGCGGACTCGAGGTATCCTGATGATGAAGTGGACTGGAGTTCGTCGCCTTCCGATGACGTTCCTCCGGTCTTGCAAGAATCTGCTGCGGGGACAGCAGATATGGTTGAGACAGAGGAGAGGGTTGAATCCTCTCTTTATCATGATGAGGGGAGGTCGGTTGCATCATCGCCGAGTCCTACCCCGTCTTCAACCGTGGAAGTTGAGGCGGCTACCACTCAGGAGGTAGCGACAGATTCTGTCCCTGTTGAGGGACTCGATGATGAGACCCGTCTGTCAGTCAAGACCGCTGCGACGGGTCAAGAGACAAGTGATAATCTCCCTATTCTGCCAAGGGAGGGTACCAACTGTTGATAGGACGTTGGGGATAGAAGAGGTGGCCGTTGACATCGATGGTTCCTCCGGGCTTGAGAAGGGTAAGGGTGTAGAACCCTGTGTCGCTCCTTCTACTTAGGGGACCATCTCGACGCCTGTGCCGGCCCCTTCTGTTGCTTCGGCTCCTCGGGCTAGCAGTCCAGCCCCTGTTGATGAAGAGCCCATTGATGCCGAGGTTCAAGCCTCGCTGATTGAGGTTGGCAGATCTTCTTTCCGGTCTGCAAACTGTAGTAGCTCCTCCAACTCCCGCGATGATGCCGCAGGTCCTGGCGGATGCAGACGAGTATGTGAAATTACTCGTCGAGGGGGTGTACAAAATGTTGCAGAAGGGTGTATCTGCTGTGATGGATGCCAATGGGAGTTTTGCGACGGCAAAAGCTCTGGCAATGCCCTGCATCGAGCTGATTCGTATTCACCAAGGCCACGACCATATGGCCGAAATTCTGGAGGCTTCGGTGATTGAGCTGGATGAGCGGCTCGCGGAACTTCAACGCATCCGGCGAAACGACCTCTCTGTCCTGATAGATGCGGAGAAGGGGAAGCTGATCGCCGAGATCGAGTCTTCATACCAGGCCACCGTGGGCGTTTGGGAGCGTGAGGTGGCTGAGACTGAGGCTGCGGTAGAGCAGTTGTCTCAGTCCATGAAGACGACGGTGGAAACTCGAGCTGCATTGGAAGCTAATATCACGGATATCGACACCCAGATACGCCGCCTTGAAGGCCAACGGGCCCGACTCCAGTTAGAGGTTGAGCGTGTCCGGGCTGAACATGCAGCATTTAAGAAGGATAAGCGACTTTTACTCAGCGGACTCTTGCCTTGGCGCAGCAACGACAACAGCTTGATGAGAAGCATGCAAGTGATACTTCCGCTGGGGCCGTTGAATTGATGCGCCAAGAAGCAGAGCGACGAGTCCTGGCGACGGTGGAGGCCCGCACAGTCAACTTAAAGCTTCGAGTCAGGGAGCTCTCAGCCCATCCTGGGGAGATTCAGGGACCATAGCTTTTTCCCTTTTTCTTTGTGTTCTTTTACAACCCTTACTGGGGAATGATGTAGTTTCTTGTACTCCTTTTTCAGAAGAATAAAGAAGTCTACAACCTTTTTTGTGATGTGTTCATCTTTTGTTGTCATGAACTTGATGATTTGTGTGGACCTATTATCTTTTGCGCACCTTGGTTTTCAGGTACAGATAATAAGTTTGAAGGAACCATTATGTTTGCTCAGAGGTAATATGGACATGGCAATCATTGGGTTCGAAATGATAGAATCTCCCTACTCAGAGGTATTATGGACGTGGTAGGAATGATCTTGGGGGATACGCTGAACAACTCAGAGGTTATATGGACGTGGAAGTTCTGCGATAAATGTACAATAACGCAGGGGTTGTTTGTACAAGATGTTTACTCAGAGGTAATGTGGACGTGGTAAACATGAAGGGTAGCGTAGGCTTACGAAGTGTAAGATTCTGCTTTGTAGGGTGTAGAGACAACTCAGAGGTAATATGGACGTGGTTATCTTTCTACTGGAAGATGCCACGGAACAGCTGGGTTCCGGAGGCGTATGAGTTTGTGGAAAGAGGTTGTTTGAGGAAGTACATGTCTGGAGGATGTCAAGAATAGTACTTCTTTAGGAACTTGCCGTTGATGGGCATCATGAACAAGTCCCCATTGGGTTTGGCGAGGCGGTAAGCACCGTTTGAGTATACCGTCTCTATGATGAAAGGTCCTTCCCACTTGGGCTCGAACTTTCCTGGTATCTTGTGGGTCAACACCATTGGTCTTCTGACTGCTAAAACCAGGTCGCCAACTTGGAAAGTCCTCTGTTTGACCTTCTTGTTGAAAGCCTGTGATATTCGGGCTTGGTAGAGCTCGATGCGTTGTTGAGCTAGGAGTCGCTTTTCGTCAAGTGCCTCCAGTTCTCGCAGACGACGACGTTGATTGTCCTCTTCTGTGAGTTTGTTTGTGATTGCTACGCGGACGAAGGTATCTGTATCTCGAGAGGCAGTAGTACTGCTTCGCTCCCATAGACCAGGAGAATGGAGTGTTGCCTGTTGGGGTCCGTACCGTTGTGCGGTAGGCCCAAAGGCATTCGCCAAGCTTTTCGTCCCAGTCGCGTTTGTTGGATGACACGACCTTTTTGAGCAGCCTAACGATAGTTTTGTTGAATGCCTCAGCCAATCCGTTTGCTGCCAGGATTGTAGGCGGTTGAGGCCACGTTCTGAATGCGATTCTTGTCACAGAACCTGCTGAAAATGTGGCTGATAAACTGAGGACCATTGTCATGGATGATCCGCGGGGTACTCCGAAACGGTAAATGACATGGTGTTTGATAAAGCTGACCACCCTGGAGCTTTTTACTTCTGCTAGTGGAACTGCTTCCGCCCATTTGGAGAAGTAGTCGGTGATGGCCAGGATGAAACGGTGTCCTCTCGATGAAGGAGGGGTGATTGGCCCTACAATGTCCATGCCCCAGGCTTCGAAGGGCCAGGAGGCGACTGTAGGATGTAGCGGCTCCGATGGTGTATGTATGAAGTCTGCATGAAGTTGGCACGCGTGCACTTCTTAGCATATTCGACAGCATCGGCAGCCATGGTTGGCCAGTAGTAGCCCATACGTCGTAGTCGATCTTGCAACTTAGGACCGGGTTGATGAGCTCCACAAGTTCCGTCATGAGCTTCTTGAAGAGCTTCGGCTGCTTCTTCGTTGGACAGGCATCGAAGGAGGAGCCCATCGAAGGAGCGTCGGTACAGTATTTTGGTAGCTGTATCGTAGTAGAATCGAAGAGAGCGTCTCCTGACTGAGACGGCTTCCTTCGGGTCCTCTGGAAGGATTCCGTAGACAGCGAAGTCGATGAACGGGAACCTCCAGTCTCGGACATTAACCCCAGTGTTCGTCGGCATGGCGTGGGCCACCCGCAAGCATAGGTTGTTTCTGGGACAAATCAGATCTCGTCCTGTTACCGTGATATAGTGTTGAGTCCCAAAGGGCGCTGCTAATGAGGCTGCGAGGCCGGCCAGAGCATCGGCCTCCAAGTTTGTAAACGGGGGACATGTTCAATGAAGAACCCGGTGAAGGTTGAAATGATGTTCAACGCGACTTCATGATAAGGGATTAAATCTTCATGGCGAACTTCGTATTGTCCCCGAACCTGGTTTACGACGAGTTTTGAGTCCCGTAAGCTTCCAGATGGTCGACCCCCAGCTGTTGTGCGAGCTGGAGTCCCATGACGAGTGCGTTGTACTCGGCAACGTTGTTGGAGTACGGCTTCGAAAGAGAGTACGCACGCTGGATGACCAGCTGATCGGGGGAGACTAAGACTACCCCCACTCCTGCGATGATTTGGCCTTTGGGGCCTGTTCTCGAAGCGCCGTCGAAGAACATCCGCCAAACGGAGCTTCCTTCGGTGACGTTGGATTCTTGGACCTCATCCGGGATATCTTCATAGAGTTTTGAGGATTCTGGGATGGGGTGTGCAGCTAAAAAGTCAGCCAGAGCTTGACCCTTAACAGCTTTTTGTGGCACAAACACCATGTTGTACGGTGTTAGCAAGATCGCCCATGTAGCCAGCCGGGGAGTTCAATGATCCTGGCTTCGTCATGAGGACTCTGAGCGGGATTGACTCGGGAAATGACATGAATTGTCTGACCCGAGACATAATGACGAGTCTTCTGGATGGCAAACACCAAAGCCAAGCACTCCTTTTCGACGGGGTTGTACCGGTGTTCGGCCCCGATGAGTGTTCGACTGAGGTAGTAGATTGCTTGCTCGAAGCCTGTATCGCTGTTTTGAGCCAGCAGAGCGCCAAGAGAATGATCCATGGCACGGACGTAGAGGAGAAATGGTTTGCCGGCGACTGGCGCTACCAGGACTGGTGGGCTTGTTAAGTAAGCCTTGATGTCGTCGAAAGCCTTTTGACACTCCTCTGTCCAGACGAAGAGACTCCCTTCTTCATGAGCTGAGTAAAGGGTTGACATCTACCGGAGAGGTTTGCTATGAACCTCCGGATATATGCCAGACGTCCCTGTAGGCCCCGAAGTTCTCGAAGGTTCTTCGGAGGGTCCATGTTGAGGATGGCTTTGGTCTTCTCAGGATCAACATGAATGCCTTTCGCTGTGATGACAAGCCCAA
>JANAVB010012749.1:0-48843 GCA_029216955.1 Iris pallida | reverse complement strand
ATGATGTGTGTTGATGACTTGTATAGTAGTTGGCTTGACTTGTGCTGGATTGCTTGTATAGGCTTGGGATAGGCCTAGTGAGACTTGATGGACTAGAGAGTTGACCAAGTTGACCTTGACCTAGACAGTTGACCAGGTTTAACTTAGAGTTGACTTTGACCTAGGTTGACCTAGAATTCATGTAGATTGTATCGTAGACTTTATGTACTTTATTTTAAATATGTTATAACCTGTACTGCTCTATTTAGGATATTGTGACTCTGGTGCAGACATCTGATATTACACTACTCTTTTCAGAGTAGCAGGTGAGTACATTCTCTAATAGTTCTTCCATTTATTGTCGTTTACTGTACTTCAGTTGTAGATAGTTCTATTTGATTCTATATTACAAACACGATTTGATATTACTGGATCCATTTCATACGACACTCACTTATTCATGTCTGGCCTCTATATTTCTGGAATTACCTACTGGAATCACCCTGGAATCACTTACTGGTATCATTCGTGTACTGGCTGGACTTATACTTATTCGTGTCGGGTTATGGATTCACTTGTACTGGTTGGGCGGGGAAATATTGGAGTAGACATGTGAACATACCCAAAAACTGGAACCACTCCCTTGGAATATACTGGAATAATAGCTATCCCACACTTGGCCGAGTGTGCGGTGTGCCGTATTACCTACAGCCATTTACATGTCGATCCCGATATTTTAAAAACAATGTTAGAGTATAGGCTGGACTCACCCTGGAATCATTGATCACTATGACTGGAATTGTCTCGTACTGGATTCATCTTGTATTATATTCGTCTTGTACTGGACTTACATTGGAGTTATACTTGTCTACATTACTGTCTTGACTTATATCATGCTACTCTAGTTCAGCTAGATTATTTTTTTGCAGTCTTCTTTGCCATGTTTTTTCCTTCTTGTTAGCTACTTTCCTTTCCTTGTACTTAACTGTTCTCTATATCATTACCTGTATAAAACTGCTATGATTTATCAATATAATTGTTTATAACTGTTTATAGTTCTCTGTCATTTATTTGGGATTTTTTGATGAGTTGTACTCGTTCCTGTCCTGACTGGACCTGTTGAAAATTTTATAGTATTGCCCTGAGGACACATGCCCTACATATTATGGACCAGGAGATGGCTTAGCTACCTATGGCCCCGGCACTCAGGAGTGATCGGGAGATTAGCTAGTTGTCTTGTTTTAGTTTTCATGCTTTAGAACTTGAGTTGTAAATAAGTGGAGTTATGTAGTTTGAGATTGTCTGAGATTATATATTTAGTATTTGGTTTATTGTTGCTATTTAGTCTTAGTTATAATCTTCTGTGTTATCATATCGTGCTTAGACTGTGATTGAGATTACATTATATCTTTACTTGTCCTCCGTTCGGAGTTGATATTTTTACAAGTACATTATGTAATTACATGATTTGTTGGTTAGATAGTGACCTAGAACAGCGTTCTACCGCCGACACTGCGGCGTAGGCTAGGCGTTGTTACGTGCTCGTACCCTCACAATCGGTGCGGGTCGTGACACATTTTTAGTAGTGGCCCATGCAGGTCGAGAGTCGCATTAGTGTGATATCGCGGTAGTACGGCGACTTAGTTGCACTGCTACGAGCCTACGATAGGATTGAGTAATAGGCTTTAACGGAGAGGTACTCAATCACAGTTAGGAAAAAATTTGCTTCAATTCATGCCATCTACATATCTTACTGATTGCCTTCTTTGAAATAAACTGTCCTCCTTTGATTTTATCGATTCCTGCTCAGTATTGACTTTCTTTTCGATCTATCTTCAGGATAGTGGAGACACGATCACATCGCTCTGGTATAGCAGCCGCTGGAGAGGGGTCTGCCACCTCTCGTCACTGCAGCAGCCTGCTGAGACTGTAGCACCTTCTGTTCCTGATCAGACAGAATGACTGTAGCCTATGGAGGAGTGCCTCTACCTGTCCAGAGGCCGACCCCAGTCATCCGGAGGTATTCCAGCAGCAGTACCCGCAGCCACCTGCAGGAATGGTTGATGCTGCCCACCTATTTTATTATCATTCTGGCGTCTCACCAGCAGCAGCAGCAGCAGCGACAGACTGCGATTTCCGTCAGAGTATGACGAGGCATCAGCTGGTTCGTACTACAGTAGAGATGGTGACTTCTCAGGGGGAGCAGCAGCAGCCTTACGGAAGAGAAGGATATCCAGGACTTTCAGAAGATGCATCCTAGAGAGTTCCTGGGCACTGAGGGCATTCATTATGCAGACGATTGGGTCGAGCATATCGAGAGATATTTAGTCTGGCAGAGATACCAGCCCGACTTCGGGTCGAGGTGACGGACAATCAGATGCAGGACTTAGCCCGTGCTTGGTACCAGACAGATCCCAGGGGGAGTTGAGTCAGACTTGGGCGCAGTTCAAGAAGCTGTTCAAGGAACAGTTCTTCCCAGATGTGGCCCTATGAGGCATCGAGGCACAGTTTAAGAGTCTGGTTCAGGGGAACCAGACAGTTGCTGAATACGCCGAGGAGTTTTGTCAGTTGGCCCAGTTTATTGATGATTTGACTGAGAAGACGAAGGCGAGGAAGTTCCACCAAGGTTTGATTAGAGAGGTTCGGTCACTGACTAAGAGTGACCGGAACGCTACCTGCACGAAGATCTTTTCTGGAGCTATGGCAGCAGAGGACGACCTGGGGTTGAAGCTGAAGAGAGGTCGGGACTTCCAGGGTGGTAGCAGCAGCGGAGGCCAGGCCAAGAGACCTCACGTGCAGATTCAGTAGGCACAGGCACCAGTGAGAGTGCAGCAGGCACAGCATCAGCCTAAAGGACAGGACCGCAGGGTGCCGGCTTGTGCCTACTGCAGGAAGGCAGGGCATGTTTGGGAGTCTTGTAGGAGGAGGCTGAAGGTTTATCTATTCTGTGGGTCTGGTGCTCACAAGATGATAGATTGTCCCGCTGCACCTCCTTTTGAGGAAGCTAGGCCACCTGTAGCTCAGCACCAGAGGGGTAGAGCTTTTGCGATGGCGGTCGAGGAGACCGACGCTGCAGGTGATGGGTTAGCAGGTTTGTCCTTCTCATTCTTCCTCTCCACTTTCCTGTGAGATTTCCATTAGTACCTGCCAGGATATTGCTTGTGATTGATAGATAGCATAGCTACCCTGTTCGAGACTATGGAATCAGGACCAGTAAGATTATGTTGCATGATTATCTCTGACCTTGATTGTTTGGGTCTGACCGAGAAAGGGTGCGATCATTTTAATTTCGAGGACGGAATTTTTCTAAGGAGGGTAGGATTGTAACACCCAGTTTTCCAAATGAGGATAATTTTGAAATTTTGTAATTATATTATTATTTATTGATATTTATTTCACATTATGATTTTTGGTAATTTTTAATCATTTTTAAACTATTTAAAAAAAACTGTTTTAAATCTTGACTTATGATTTTGATGTGCTGCTAGTGAAACCCGAGAGACTGTCTGACCAGGAGCCTAACCATGTGATTAGGGATATTTAATTATTATTTTTAGCCTAGGGGTAATTTGGTCATTTTGGCTTATTTGAATTTTTTTAATTAATTTAATGAATTGGTGAATTCTAGTTTGACTTTGACTTGTTGAGACCTAGTGGACTAGCCTAGAACCTAACCCTAGATATGGTAACCCTAGTCTAACTTGAGTTAACCCATTTTAGTCATTAGAAGTTAGTTTTAGAATGAGAGGATTAAGTTTAGAGTAAACTAGTCATGACTTATGGTTTTATGAAATGGCTTATGACTTCATGACTTAAGGACTTGTGACTTAAGCCCATAGCAAATTAGATTAAACCCTAACCCTAATTTCCACTTTATGACCAGCCATAGGGCTCCCCCTCCCTATAAATAATCTCCTCATTGATTGTTCTTGCCTCTTTGTTATATTTCAACAAATTGAAGAAAGAGGTAAAGAGCCATCTTCCCCAATCCATAACTTTCTCATTTCAAGTCCTTTTTGGCTCAAATCTTTTGCATTAGGTTCTGATTAACCTCTTCTTGCTGTTCATGGAGAGTAATCTCAGCCTTGGATCAATTTGGAGCATTTGGCCATCAATGAGAACACCCCCCATTTGAAGCTTTTTCTTGCTTTTTGCACCTATAGGTAAAACTCCACAAATTGATCTAATGTTCTGTTTTCTTTGTATTTAGGGCTAGATCTAGGAGTCCCCTAGCTGTCCCAGAAGTTTGGGTCAATTTCGTATCCATTTGGTGTCTGTATCGGACACGTGTCATAGTGTACGTATAGGTGTTTGATTAAATGTCACTTAGGAATTTATTTCGATTTTTGTAAATCTAATTACATGAATTTGTAGATATAAATATGTACATTAATTTTTGTGAAGGGTGTTAGGTATTTTGGTGTCATTTTTGTGTCAGATTTGGTGTTGGACACGCGCGCACGAGGACACGTGCACTGTCCTGCTGTACGGGCTCAATTTCTTCCTGTGTCGGACACGAGGACACGCCAAATTTTGGGAGGATGTCAGGGCACTGACTGACATCATCCTCCCAAAATTTGAGGCCATTTGGTGCAGTGTACGAGGAGTTCTCCTCCTCGCACTGGTCGTACTGGCCGTGCGCGCGCGCTGTGCACGCGCGATTTTAGCCACTGACATGGCTTAAAACATGACACGACACGTGATGTGGACACGTTTCAGACACCCTAAGACCTAGCCCTATCCTATGCGAACCCACATGCATGAGCACGAGACACGGGTCGCCCTGTGTCGTGTGCTAGAGTGACACACACGCGTGTACGACGCTGTATGCCTGTACGAGTGTCTGTGTGTGTTTCTAGACGTGGACACGCTGTGTCCGGCTCTAGGGTGACACAAAAACACTCCTGGGACACGTACACGTGTGGGGGATTAATTACCAACCAATTAACTTGCATTTTATCATAGTTTTGATGTTCGATTTCCAGTTTCCCATGTCACTGATACGCATATGCTGATTTTGTAATATCTTGAATCGATTTCCTGTTTTTAACTGATTCTTGATGTTTAATGTCATAGTTAATTCATCTACATGTGTATCAACTACTGCTAGTTAGGATTGGCAAGTTAGATTAGGTTTTGTTATCAATTGATGGATTTTAGATGTTGATTTGAACTGAAATATATGCATTCACTGATACATTCCTGTTGAAACCGAATCTAAATTTCCAGTTTTAAGTCTGAGAATTAGAACTAAACTTGATGCTTAAATTGCCAGGTTGATTCCATTACATTGTATTAGCAAATAAATGATTCATTGGTTGATGTTATCAGTTATGGGAATTCGAATTTGGGTCTTTGGGATGTATGAAATTCGAATTGGTTTGGATAGAAGGGTGAACTATCATAGTGAGTTTCCTAAAATATGAGATGGTGTTCACTGTTTACCATTCATTCCTTAATTCCCTGTCACACTAAGTCACACAACACAATAACTGAGTTTACATGCAAGCTAACCTCTAAACTGACCTGAGATTGGAATCCTGGAAATGGGTTCTTGAGAATGGTTGTCACATTAGCTATTCTAATGTAATCCTAACACACACATGGTTTACACAGGTTGCTAATCCTATAACTAAGACACTGATTTTCCCAGGTGTAGCACAGACACACAGCCATATATACTTACACACACACACAATTGTAAATTCTGCTTCACTGTTAGCCTATTACACACATTGATTACTGTCACTTGACACCATGCCACATTCCTATTGACACATTACACTCTACTGTCCACATGTGTATGTTATCTCACCCACACAAAACTGTCATGTTAACACACACATAAAACTAAGCTCATCCCTATAACACACACATAACTTCTCACATGTGCACACCCTAAACCTAAGATACACCCTACTATTATCCCATTGACACCTATTAACTATAGCCATATATATACATAGACACTGTCACGCCCCAGAACCAGAATACTGGAGAGCGGGGACAGACATAGCCAGCTACGTATATTGAAATAGAATACATCTCAACTATACGGTCACGGCTGTCTAGATATGAGGGTTTACTACAAGCCAGCAGTCTCTTAAGGTCACGCCTATTGTCTCAATCTCAAGCAATTAACAGAGTTACAAGATATTAGAGCATCAATATATATATATAAGGCGTCCCAAATATTACATATTGGATGATCATGAATCTAGTCGTACAAAATGATAGGACTAGCAAGAGTTCAGTCAAACATGATCAACCCTAGGATTTGTTAATCATGTTTACAGCCCGTAGGCAGACAGTAAGTAAATGTGCATCGAGCTAACAGGTGCTCGTCGGCTAAACGCCTCAAAAGAATAAATTTACATATAAGTGGGTGAAACAAAAAAGGAAATCCACTCGTAGCCCGGGTTCCGTCTAGTGTTCACCATTGGGCTGGAAGCTTGGTAGATCCTCGGTAGCTGCTCCAAAATCTGGCCACACAAAACCAGCTGGGTCAAACCCCAGAAAGAGCAAGTGCCACAAGGAGGCCACAAATAAGAACAAAAGCCAGCATATCAGAACATAAAGAATAAAAGAAAGTACAAGTAGTAAAGTACACAGGGCGATAAACGACTAGGGACGTGGAACCATTCCGGGAGCCAGTTTACAATCCTTAAACCAAACAAGGACCGGGATTGTACCCCTTCGCCTAAATAGCTCACTGTCTCTACCTATTTATCGTTAGAGATAAGTAAAACAATCATGATCAAGAGTTCCAGGTACAGGGGCTAGACAAGACTTAGACAGAGCTGGACACCATTCATTCACAATCGGCCAAGCAAGTACTACGGCTTACTACTTTAACTAACTAGGGTTATCACAAGCCTAATTACTAACAAGATGCAAGTGAGAATTTCCAGTCCCAAGCCCTGTAGACCATCCAGTCATCCTTTCGCGGGTTGAGAGTTATAGGTGGGTACATTGCCCGGGAGACAAATGTACCCTTAGGTGACTTAGAGGGTGCAACACATGACAGTGTGCTGGAAATGTGCTCTACTCGTCGGCAAGCTACAAGTCCATTAAAGCGCCCAGATAACGAGATTGCCTGTGACTGGGAATTCTCCATGTTCTAGTTTGATCTAATAATTAGCCTAATCTAATTTAGCACGAGTCCCTGGCCGTGGTACCCAGGAAGTCACGTCCTAGACATGATGCAAGACAAGACAAGTGGATTGTACAAGCAAGCAAGCAGGAGCACCCACGGTGTCAAGTTGATTATACGAGTCAAGTTACAAGTTACAAGTCAAGTCAAGTCAGGAGTGCGCCGCAACGGGCCACTATCAAGTCATCAAGGTAAATCATGTCAGGGTACTTATCAAGAGTGTGCCACGACGGGCCACTATCATGTCAGGTTGGTCATGTCAGGAGTGCACCACTACGGGTCACTGTCGTGTTATGCTAGTTCCTTGTCATACCATGCCATGTGCAATAGTCCTTCCAAACATGTTAAGTAAAATCAAGTTCATGACAAAAGGCGTAAGGATATAAAATGGGCGTAAAATATCTAATAAAATATCAATATACCGGGCTATAGAAGAGCCAAGCTTAGAGAAATAAAACCAAAACACCAAGAGCCAATGGATTGCGCAAGGGGTCAGGGAGTTGGATTGCGCAGGTGTCAGCTGCGCAGGGGCCAACTGCGCAGGAGTGAGCTGCACAGGAGTCGGCTTGCGCTGAACTGGTTGGCGCAGGGGTCAGATTGCGCATGAGTGGATGGCGCAGGGTCAGATTGCGCATGAATGGAGTGCGCAGGGATAGATGGCGCATGGGCAGACTGCGCATGAGCGGACTGCGCATGAGCAGACTGCGCATGAGCAAACTGTGCATAAATCCATGCGCACTCGGGTTGAGCGCAGTTCGCCAAGGGGCAAGCTGCGCGGTCGGCGCTGCGCTAAGGAGCGCTGCCCGAGGGGGAATGCGCAATCCAGCCCTGCGCTAAAGAGCGCAGGCTGCTGTCTTCTTCTCCAGGCCGAGAAGAAGACTCCAAGAACTCTAAGGTTCAAAACTGTTGACACAAAGTCACAGTCAATCAAATATTGACTACAATGACTAAATAATATCTGTATTAATTCAATACGACACACGACGTCTGCATAACAGTTCAAGACAGACGACAGCTCAGTCTCCGGCTCTCAGTGTGTTTTCGAGTCTGTATTTTATATTTTCATTGAGTCTAGACTTGTGTACTCTGAGTCTTGCTGAGCTCTTGACACTTAGTCTACAGCCTACCCAAAATCCCAAGCTCCACTGAACCAAACACTGCCCAAAAATCCCTTTAGAATCACTCTGTGCTCTGGAGACAGAGTTCGGGCCGAACTCTGCCTCCACACAAAGTTCGGGCCGAACTCTGTCCCCTAGAAATCAGGAACCCTAATTTTAGGGTTAGCTGGTTGCTAGTTGTCCAACGGCCAAATTTTTGAATTTTCCTACCCGAATTCTGGCCGAATTCTGCCTATAAAAACACTATAAATAGGGCATGAATTCTCTCATTCCAATCCATCCAATCTTCTTTTCTCTTCTCTCTTATAAGCTCAAATAAGCCATACCCTTCCCATCTACTAGCCACAAGCCTCCTAAGTGTCGAGTGCTCAGCATCTCTCAGTTAGGATTCTTGTGCAAGAGTCGAAGAAGTCGCTTGGACAATTCCAAGCAAATCGCCACTGCGATCATCTGTTAAAAGTTGACGTGCTCTTCTGAAGAAAAGGCACGGGTTGTAAACTACTATTTCACAAATAGTGGATTTAATCCTGAGCTAGAGTTCTCAGGCCTGGACTAGTCCTCCACGAGGGAAACCAGGTTAAAATTGCTGTGTTTGCGTATGCTCTTTTAATCTCCTTTTATTTTTCGCACTTTACTCTGATTATTTATTATTGGTGAAAGAGTTATTTTAATTGATCATTTTTCTATATATACTCTATTCACCCCCCTCTAGAGTTGCCAAACTGTTCTTCAATTGGTATCAGAGCTCTGTTCTCTTTTTAAGGACTAACATCCTAAGAGCTGATCCATGGCAACCACACAATCCTTGATTTCCAATCATGGTGAAGGTCAGTCCACTCATAGGCCTCCCCTATTTGATGGAACTAACTATACATATTGGAAAACAAGGATGAGCTTCTATCTTAAGTCTCTAGACTTTGACCTGTGGACTATCGTCACTGACGGTTACAAAAAGCCCGTCAGGATAGTTGTCGATGGTGACCTCATTGAGAAACCACACGACAAATATTCTGTCGAGAAGAAGAAACAGGCAAGTCTAGATGCTAGGGCTATTAATGCTTTATTCTGTGCTATAGACAGGAATGAATTCAACAGGGTCTCCACATGCACCACTGCTCATAAAGTATGGAGACTTCTAGAAGTGACGCATGAGGGAACCACACAAGTCAAGGAATCTAAAATAAGCCGTCTCACTCAAGAATACGAAGCCTTCAAGATGAAGCCAAATGAGACGATCACTCAAATATTTATAAGATTCCTCGACATCATCAATCCTCTATCCTCGCTTGGTAAGCAGTACTCAAACCACGAGAAGATTCGTAAGTTACTCAGAGGGTTGCCAAAGATTTGGAACCCTAAGGTGACGGCCATCATAGAAGGAAACGATCTCACATCAATGTCAATGGAGACCTTGATGGGTAAGCTCATGACTCACGAGCTTGACCTCAAGGACTTCGAAGAGCCTGCTCCGAAGACCAGGGAGATCGCACTCAAAGCTCATCGACGAAGGGCTGATCACGATGAGACCGAAGACGATAACTCGGATGATGAAGACCAAGCTCTCATGGTTCGCAACTTCAGAAAATTCCTTCGCTTCAATCGAAGGAAGAAGGATTCACAAGAAGATGATGAAGAAGAGCCAACCTGTTACGGTTGCAAGAAGACTGGACATGTCCGAAAAGACTGCCCATTCTTGAAGAAGAGCAACCGCTATGAGAAGCCATACAAAAGAACTCATCAAAGAAATATGCCAACACAGGAATTTGGCATGAAAGTGAAGCGAGTGACTCCGAGGAAGAAAAAGGCTCTCCTCAAGATACAGCAAATGTGTGCCTAATGGCAACTTCCAACAAGGTATCTAACGAAACTCTAGATGACTTCTCTTTTGATGAACTTGGCGATGCTTTCACTGATTTACTCGATGATCACAAAAAGGTCATCGGTAAATACAAACATGCCAAGGACAAAATCAAAAGTCTTAAAGATGAGATACAAAGAATTTCTTTACTTCTTGATAATGTTAGAAAAACGACACCCACTAATGACACTGATGAAGTATCCAAGCTTAAATTAAGCTTACATGATGCTGAAGCACGTATTGAGCAACAAACTCAAGAAATCACTACACTCAACACGTTGCTTGCTGAAGAAAAGAGTAGACACAAGATTTCCATGACTAAGATATATGGCTTAAATATTAAGGTTGATGAACTGTAAGCTGTTTCTAAAAGATTAGAAACCAAATTGGGTAAACAGGTTGTTCAACCTCAAACCCAATCACATGGGCACAACACCACTCATGCTAGTCAACCACGTCATTCTCATGCAGCACATAACCATGCATTTATATACACAAACTTTTACAAACCACGTGCACGCAAGAATAATTCTCACTCAGTACACAATCATCATGCACAAAGACACAATCAACATCACTCCACACATAGGAATCATCATGCCATGCCATATAGACAAGATCATCATGCAATGCCATATAGATAAGATCATCATATGCCATATAGACAAAATCATCATGCCATGCCATATAGACAATATCAGCATGTCACACATCATAGACAATACCATCATGATATGCCTCATAGACACCATCACCATGCCACTCATTCTATGCATAATCATCATCACCATGCTAACTCTTCACATCATGACCATCCTCATCCTGTTGCCTATAGATATTATTCTCATGCTCCTAGTATAAATAAGAATGCTATCTGTACTTACTGTGGATTACATGGACACATCTCACCACAGTGCAAATTTAGAAGACTTGTAGATAAAAAGATATATACTTGGTTTCCAAAGACTAACTTTTCAGGACCCTCAAGAACTCGGGTACCAAAGGTCACATCTACTCTTGATGTAGGTGGACCTTCCCTCTTCAAATGAAAGTAAGTAGATTCTCGATAGTGGATGCTCGCGACATATGACGGGAGACGCAAATCTTTTTGCATCACTATCGATGAAGAGAGAATGATATGTATCCTTCGGTAACAATCTCAAAGGGCACATAATAGGTAATGGTATCATTGGTCATCCTCCTTCTCCTGTAATAAAGGATGTCTGCCTAGTGACCGAGTTAAAGCATAACCTGCTCAGCATTAGTCATCTTGCTGATCATGGATATGACATTAACTTTGGACAAAATAGTTGCTACATCTATGATAGGTCAACAGGAGACATTGCTTTTGAAGGAAAAAGAGAGAACAACATTTATATTTTTTATCTTTCTATAAATACTAACAATGCAGGTAGATGTCTATATGCCCACAAAGACGAACGACTACTTTGGCACCAGCGTCTTGGTCACGCCAACATGGATGCTATATCCAGGCTTTCTACCAAGAAGCTAGTGAGAGGATTGCCTGACATCACATTCAAAAAGGACACGGTATGTGCCGAATGTGAACTAAACAAGGCAACTAAATCCTCGTTTCATTCCATCAACTCTGTAAGTACTACTAGACCCTTGTAATTACTTCATATGGATTTATTTGGTCCTAGTAGAATAGCTAGCCTTGGTGGCAAACTTTATGCATTTGTTATTGTTGATAATTTTTCAAGATTTACTTGGGTTTTCTTTCTCGCTAATCAGAGCGATGCTATTTCTGTTTTCAAAGTTTTTGTGAAGAAAGTTCAAAATGAAAAAGGCTACATGATTATTCGAATCCGAAGTGATCATGGAGGCGAATTCGTAAATTATGATTTTGAAAATTTTTGTAATGCAAATGGTTTTGATCATGAATTTTCTTGTCCTAGAACTCCTCAACAAAATGGTGTTGTGGAGCGGAAGAATAGAACTCTCGGCGATATGGCCAGAGTCATGTTGAATAAATTTTCACTTCCGAAATACTTTTGGGCAGAAGCTGTCAGTACAGCATGCCACATTTTGAATAGGGTGCTAATTCGTCCCATTACGAAGAAAATACCCTATGAGCTTTGGTTTGGGAGAACCCCCAATATTTCTTATTTTAAAGTTTTTGGTTGTAGATGTTTTATCCTTAACACCAAAGACAACTTAGGCAAATTTGATGCCAAAGCTGACGATGGTATCTTTCTTGGTTATGCCGCCAAGAGTAAGGGATATAGAGTTTTTAATAAACGCTCACTTATTGTGGAAGAGTCAACAAATGTGATTTTTGATGAAGACAACAGTGCAGTAAGTACTCTTGATGATGACGTTGAGCCATCAACTTCTACTCCAATGAATACTTCAACCGAAACTAATTCTCTGGAGGGTTTGCCTAAGAAATTCTCTTTCAAACCTTCTTATCCAGAAAATTTAGTTATAGGAGAAGTTTCACGTGGAGTAACTACTAGATCATCACTAAGAGACTCCGTTGCTAGCACTGCCTTCATTTCACAAGTAGAGCCTAAAAACATTTCTGAAGCTTTTAATGATGAATTTTGGATTTCTGCTATGCTAGAAGAACTCAACCAATTCGAGAGAAGCCAAGTATGGGAACTCGTTCCTAGACCTGTTAATCACTCGATAATTGGTACTAAATGGGTTTTTAGAAACAAAGTAAATGAAGATGGTTCAGTCACACGTAACAAAGCTCGTCTAGTAGCTCAAGGATACAACCAAGAGGAAGGTATCGACTACGATGAGACGTATGCTCCTGTTGCTAGACTAGAATCCATTCGGATACTTTGTGCTTTTGCTAATTTTCAAAACTTTAAATTATTTCAAATGGATGTGAAAAGTGCTTTCTTGAATGGTTTTATTAAGGAGGAAGTTTATGTGAAACAACCTCCTGGCTTTGAAAATCACAAATTTCTCGACCACGTGTTCAAGCTAAAGAAAGCACTTTATGGCCTCAAACAAGCCCCCAGAGCTTGGTATGAAAAGGCTAAGTAGCTTCTTACTTGCGAAAGATTTTTCAAAAGGGAAAATTGACACTACACTGTTTATAAAATCTTTTAAAGACACTATTCTGTTGATTCAAATTTATGTTGATGATATCATTTTTGGTTCTACTGATGAAACCCTCTGTCAAGAATTTGCCAAGTGTATGCAGACAGAATTTGAGATGAGCATGATGGGAGAGCTCAACTACTTTCTTGGTCTGCAAGTGAAACAAATGGCTAATGGAACTTTCATCTGCCAATCGAAGTATACCAAGGACATGCTGAAGAAGTTCGATCTTGACAACGTCAAACCAATCAGCACGCCAATGGCTACTTCAACCAAACTCGAACCAGATGAGAGCGGCAAACCCGTTGATCAACGTAAGTATCGAGGTATGATAGGCAGCTTACTCTATTTAACTGCTAGTCGTCCCGATATCATGTTCAGTGTTTGCCTATGTGCTAGATATCAAGTTAATCCTAAGGAATCACACATGACCACGGTTAAGCATATCTTTCGATACCTTAAGGGTACGGTTACAGTGGGCCTATGGTATCCCAAGTCAACATCATTTGATCTTATTGGTTATTCCGATGCTGACTTTGCTGGATGCAAGGTCGACCGTAAAAGTACGAGCGACACGTGTCATTTATTAGGAAAAGCTTTAGTCTCCTGGTTTAGCAAGAAGCAGAACTCTGTCGCACTATCCACAACAGAAGCTGAATACATAGCAGCTGGGCGTTGTTGTGCACAAATTCTGTGGATGAAGCAAACCCTTGAAGACTATAAGTTATCTTTTATGCATATTCCTATATTTTGTGACAATACTAGTGCCATTAATTTGACTAAGAACCCTGTCTGTCACTCACGCACTAAACACATTGAGATCAGACACCACTTTTTGCGTGATCATTAGCAAAATGGCACGATTAACTTAGAGTTTATTGACACTGATCATCAGCTAGCAGATTTCTTTACTAAGCCATTATCCGAAGAGCGCTTCAATTTCCTTTGTCGTGAACTCGGAATTTTGGATGAAGCAGTTATAAGTTGAGACTCGCCTGCATAAATATCGAGTATATTTTGATTCGTTTACGACAAATTTGGTATGGGTACAAGCCGAAAGGGTCCTTCTGACAACAAGGCGTAAAAGCCTAAGCGACACGGTGCACTAGTCCTCAGGACTACCGCTAGCTGGGATCCGACCCCTGCAGCTAATCCATGGCAAATTTGAAATATTGAATTACAATATATTTCCTTGTTTATTATATGGTTTGTTTCGACTTAATACTGTCTAATTATTACATTCTAAAGTTTATTCTGACTTTTGAGTACCTCTCTATGTACTTCATTGATTTCATCAAACTTTTATCCTCAACCATCACTTTTCTTCATCACTTAACCAATTTTTCTATCTTTTCAGCCTGTTTTCTGTTCTGGACCACTAATCCAGAACTCGGGCCGAACTCTGCCCCCTACAGAGTTCGGGCCGAGTTCGGTCCAATTGTTCCAGAGTCGGGATCAGCCTCTGCCGTTGGATCATTTTAGATCATACGGTCAGAATTTCTTCCGACCAAAGAAAACCCTCTCTTATATTTCGGGTTTTCTTCTCTCTCCTTCACTATTGCCTCCTTCCTCACCTCTCCAAACTCTTTCCTTCAAACCCTAACCTTAGTTCTTGATCTAGAAAGCTCCATTTCTTCTCAAAATCAAGGGAAAGGGGTTTTTCAATATTCTCTTCCACTGTTTGGTATTATTTTCAGGTATAACTCTCTCTTTCTATCATTTTCAAGTTCTCCTATTTCTTTGCAAATGGCATCTCGCTTGTCCAAACGAGGGAGAAGGACTCGACATGAGGGAGCTTCCTCTTCGGTTCCTCCTCCTCCGATTGAACAAGTTGTTGAACAACACCCCATTCATCCGTTGTTTAATCCGCCGCATCCCGATGACCCTAATACATACGACGACCGTCTATTTGTGTCGCTAGACGCCTCTAATGAATGGTTTAGCGATTTTAGGACTCGTCCGGTGTTTGGGGGCCATCCCATCAATTTCACAATATTTTCTCAATATGATCTTTATTTCGTGATCTTTGTTTGGATGAACTAGTTGCTTCCAACTTTGTCATTTACCGTAGCGCAATCCAAATGTTCTACTGTAATCTGACTCACGATGCAACCCACATCTATTCCCGGGTTGCTGGCATTAACATTGCCTTCAATGATTCTGAGTTGGGAGACTTTCTTGCTCTCCCGAATCTTGATGTGTGGGACAAGCTTGTGGAAGCACGTCAACTTCAATTTGTTGGCGATACTTCCCTTGAAGGATTCAAGGAGGATTTATGTGCTCCTAACGTAAGTCCTCGCAAGCTAAAGGCCAAGCATCTCACCCCCTACTTTTATGAACTTCATCGCATCGTGTTCAATACTATCTTACCAAAAGCTGGTTCAACTGATGAAGTTACCTACTTTGAGATCTCTGCTTTATATCACCTTCATTTTCGTATCCCCTTCAATCTTCCTAGGACAATAATGGACTGGATGATAAATTGTAGGAAGAAACCAAGAGCTTTGGTTTATCCTTTATACCTTCCTATGGTTTTTCGTGCATTCACCATTCCTATTCATGACTGTTCGTTCTTGTCTGCTCCTGCTTTCCTGTCCAAGGCACGACGTACTCAAGCAGTCGTCGCCTCTCCTGAGGCTTCTGAGCATTCTGATGATGAGGAGCCAGACGCCCCTCCACTCGGTCAGGATGCACCTCCTCCACCTGCCACTCTTGACTCCATCCAGACCATGCTCCGGGATTGTTTCGACTTAGAGGACGATCGGTGGGCTCAGATGGACTACCGCACTACCCTGCAGATGAGTGCACTCAGCAACTCGCTGCATGATATTCGGTACTCCATGTCCCATCATCCTACTATGCCCATTCCTATGCAGCGGGATCCCGATCGTGAGGGCTATCGCATTGATGATCCGTGGGTCATGCGTTACCTGGATCCGGGTGCTGCTTTTGTGGATCCCAGACGTTCTGACACTCCTGGACCATCTCGTGCTCCATGATGGAGATTGGCTACTATCTGCTGCTGCTGCTACTGATGATGATCTTAGTTATTGCTTTTTGATTTCAGTTTTTTAGTTTATTATGGATTTCTGTACTTAGATTTATGTAGTTAAACTCTGGTTGTGTGCTTTATATTTGATTTTGTGGATGACATTTTATGCTCATTATGGTAGTTTCACTTTATGCTAGTGCTTCTTTTGATTATTTCTATACTGTTTCTTCTCTGCTTGGTGTGGTTGTATTACTATTATTGTCTACTGCAGTTTTTCTATTATTCATTTATCTGCAGTCTATATTGCTAACTGCCAAAAGGGGGAGAACTATGTATATTCTGCCTGGATATATATGGCTGGATATACTTGTTTGGTATCAGATCCTATCTTTTCGTATTTCTGTGCTTGTTTGTGCTTTTTGGGAGATATTATACAGGTTCCATGCACTATTTACGGGGGAGCTATTGCTTCTAGCTCAGCACCGTTCACTGATTACGGGAAAGCTATTACATTCTAGCTCGGCATCAAGTATGGGGGAGCTATGTTGCTATAATCAACTGTGTCCAGGTATGAATATTGAATATACATATATTATTTTGTCAATTATCAATATGGGAGAGATTGTTGACACAAAGTCACAGTCAACCAAATATTGACTACATTGGCTAAATAATATCTGTATTAATTCAATACGACACACGACGTCTGCATAACAGTTCAAGACAGACGACAGCTCAGTCTCCGGCTCTCAGTGTGTTTTCGAGTCTGTATTTTATATTTTCATTGAGTCTAGACTTGTGTACTCTGAGTCTTGCTGAGCTCTTGACACTTAGTCTACAGCCTACCCAAAATCCCAAGCTCCACTGAACCAAACACTGCCCAAAAATCTCCTTAGAATCACTCTGTGCTCTGGAGACAGAGTTCGGGCCGAACTCTGCCTCCACACAGAGTTCGGGCCGAACTCTGTCCCCTAGAAATCAGGAACCCTAATTTTAGGGTTAGCTGGTTGCTAGTTGTCCAACGGCCAAATTTTTGAATTTTTCTACCCGAATTCTGGCCGAATTCTGCCTATAAAAACACTATAAATAGGGCATGAATTCTCTCATTCCAATCCATCCAATCTTCTTTTCTCTTCTCTCTTATAAGCTCAAGTAAGCCATACCCTTCCCATCTACTAGCCACAAGCCTCCTAAGTGTCGAGTGCTTAGCATCTCTCAGTTAGGATTCTTGTGCAAGAGTCGAAGAAGTCGCTTGGACAATTCCAAGCAAATTGTCACTGCGATTATCTGTTAGAAGTTGACGTTCTCTTCTGAAGAAAAGGCACGGGTTGTAAACTACTATTTCACAAATAGTGGATTTAATCCTGAGCTAGAGTTCTCAGGCCTGGACTAGTCCTCCACGAGGGAAACCAGGTTAAAATTGCTGTGTTTGCGTATGCTCTTTTAATCTCCTTTTTATTTTCCGCACTTTACTCTGATTATTTATTATTGGTGAAAGAGTTATTTTTAATTGATCATTTTTCTATATATACTCTATTCACCCCCCTCTAGAGTTGCCAAACTGTTCTTCAAAAACATCATATCTTGGTAAAATCAAAACCAAATCTAGATTTTTAAAGGTCTAACTTGAGTAAAATCGAATTCTCTTCCACATGGAAGCATCAAAACATGCAAAAATTGAAGTTTAATAGATCAAAACTAAGGATTTTCGAAAATAGTTAAAACCTAGATCTAGAAGAATGAAAGCTCCAAATCATAAAATGTCAAGTTCTAAAGTTGTTTCCCATGGCCTAATCTAGTTAATGGACAAATAAAAAGTGGTGCTTATTTGATGGCAAGGTGCACTTGCCTATGGGTTGGGGAGTTGTGTGGAAGAAGGAAGAAGAAGAAGTTGAAAGAAATTAATAGAGTTAAGGAGGAGAGAGAAAAAGTTGGTAGGTTTTAATGAGGGTGGTTGTGATGGAATGGAGGTGGAGAATAGGCTAAGGTGTTCCACTCATGATGAACCAAACCAAACCAAACCAACTCCACAAAATAAAACCAAGCCATGGTCCAAACCCATTTACGAGAAACCAAAATCTGCAAGTCGAGAAAATAAAATACGTGCAAAAATCAAATTACGAGTACAATACGAAATATAAGAAATGGGGGTGACAGACACACATGCCATTATCCCCCCCTCTCTATATCACTCTATGTATGTATATATATCTATATGCATGATAATAATGTGGTGAATATGTGTGATATTATATTAATGTAATATATATACAATATGTGTGATATAGCCTATATGGCCTATAGCCTATATACATGGCACATTGCCCTTGGGTGTATCCCTATGTGATATAGTCTGTGCATATGGCATGAATGCTCAATGATGTGTGTTGATGACTTGTATTGCCTAGTTTGGCTTGTACTTGTGCTGGATTGCTAGTATAGGCTTGGAATAGGCCTAGTAAGACTTGATGGACTAGAGAGTTGACCAAGTTGACCTTGACCTAGACAGTTGACCAGGTTTTAGTTAGAGTTGACTTTGACCTAGGTTGACCTAGAATTCATGTAGATTGCATCGTAAATTTCATTTACCTTATTTTAAACATGTTATAATCTGTACTGCTCTATTTAGGACGTTGTGACTCTGGTGCAGACATCTGATATTATACTACTCTTTTCACAGTAGCAGGCGAGTACATTCTCTGATAGTTCTTCCATTTACTTGTCGTTTATTGTACTTTAGTTGTAGCTAGTTCTATTTGATTCTATATTACAAACACGATTTAATATTACTGGATCCATTTCATATGACACTCACTTATTCATGTCTGGCCTCTATACACTACAAGAAATATGGGTTTCCGTGACAAGTAATTTGTGACAAGCGTAAAACTTGTCACTGAAAGGGATATTTTTGTGACAAATAAATATTGTTGTCACTCGTAGTTCGGTTCTGTGACAACAGTGGTTTTCCATCACACAGTTAAATCATTTAGTGACCATGTTTTTATTGGTCGTCACTTAATGTTGTCACTAAAATAAAATGTAAATTTTAGACTTATGTCAAAAAAAAGTTATGTGTGACAAGTGAAAACACTTGTCACCTAAGATATTTTTATAGTTACAAGAAAATATTATTGTCACATAAAAGTATTAGCCACAAGATTTAAATTTTATTCATGTCACTTAAAAGTATCTTTTAGTTACCAAATAATTGTAAGTCACACAAAATTATTAGTCACAAAGAAAAAAATTATTTCTTGTAACAAAAACTTAAAGTAATTTAAAAAAGTTAAATAAAGAAAATATTCTGATTTTAATATTATTTTGATATTAATATTTAAATTGTAATCTGATTTGATCGTACAAAAAATATTCATATCAAATAATACAATCATAATTCGGCTGTAACATATTTTTTCTAAAAAAAATTCCATAAAATATTCAAAGTCCTAACCGGATTTGAATGAATATATCCTATATATGGATAATAAAAAAAAAATTCCTAACCGGATTTGCTCTCTCATATATGTATTTCCATCAAATTAATATTCAAGGATTTTGTCTATAAAAAAATTCCATCAAATATTCAAAGTTCTAACCGGATTTGAATCAATATATCTTATATATGGATACTAAAGAATCCATAAAAACTCATGCTCCCAGCCCTCCGATCAGCCCTACTAATTCCCTCTCCCCCGTTTTTTCTCCAAGCAATTTTTTTTTTCGGGTCCCAATTTTCCCTCCCTCCTTTCCCGCTTAAAACCCAAGCCTCGCCTCTCAGAAACGCAGATCTCCCCCTACAATTGAAGAAGAGTCCTCTCAGAAACTCTCCCCCCTACCATTGAAGAAGAGGTATGGATTCTCCCTCAATTCTATAACTTTTTTTTTCTATCCTTGAATGAACCCTAGAATTCTTCAATTTCTACGTTAATGTGATTTTTTTGGCAATTATTCTTATCAATGTCTGGTTTGCTATTTTTGTAATTAGCTTTACTTAATTGCAGTTCTCGGTCTTCATCTTTCGGTCTCAAGTATTCTTCAAAGATCACAACCGACTGTTTCTTAGAATATGGCTGGATTGGTCGAGTTTATTGTTATTGTTTTGTGTCAAATTTAGATAAACTGCCAATCGAATCTTATTAAATGGAGTCCATTTTCATCTAATATCTGAGTTGCATATTAACTTTGACCAATACAACTAGTGACCTCAGGTAATACCAGATTTACTTGGAAAAAGACATGTTACACTATTGATGTTTTGATAATAAATAAATTAGGGATTAGGGAAATCAAATGCCTAGAGGGTCGAGGAAATACATACCACCATATTCTTATTGGTGGCAATAAGAAACAGTCCTGAAGTATACCATTTGTAAGTCTTCAACTAAGATGTGTTGCATAAGATGTTTGTTTTGTGTCTCTTGCAAGTTTCATGATGCATCTTTGTTGGGAGTTGAAACAATGTAGAACTTATCAATTTGAATACCAAAATTACAGTCTTCATGAGTTCATTTGATCTCTAAGGAAACTCATTCATGCAGTATATTAACTCCGATGTTATTAGATTGCTCTTTGATGATGTCTATTCTCAGATATAGTGGCCCTACTTGGGTACAACATCCTCGACTGCAAGACTTCAAAGGATTTAAAGGCCAATCGTGATTATATTTTTGGTAAAAGTAGTTATGAACTAATATTTCCACATTTTTAGAAACTTGTCCTACCTTAAAGGAATCCAAAATCTAAATAGGAAATGATAGTTTTGAGGAGTCATTTTCAGTCTTTCTGTTGTGAGTTGTATGCTATCATATAATTTGCAACTTTTAAGTAAGTACATTTACTTTGCCCAACAGCTTGGTCTCAGAAAAATCAGCAATTTTGAAGTCGATAAGATATAACAGAGATGATAGTACTTTCATCTGCCATGGTCACAATGGTGTGCTACAAAATAAATATAGTGACAGTCTATATTCATATTTCTCTAATACTAGCTTAGAAGGAAAAGAAAAGTATACAGTGATTACTTGAAAAGCTGAATTATGTGCTTTGGCTGAAAAATGTGATGTTGCAGTGTCCCCACCAATAAATAGAGCCAAGGAATCAGTTTCTTCATATGAGGATCCTCCATGATTTCCACCATCAGTCATGCCATGGTCGCTAACTACCACCTAAAAGAAAATATCAAGAAGCTGTTTTTTTTTCTCTGAAAGAATCTATGAAATCAGATTTGCAATGCCAAATACAAAAGCATTGCTAATCTGATGTCTAGCAATGCCAAATACAAAAAGATGATATCCATGACTTATTTTCGTATTTGTTATTGTAAAACTATGTGCATATGCAGAGAATGTAACATTCACATAGATTACAATTGCAACAATAGCCACAGGGATTAGGAGCTCCAAATACTATATAAGCATTTATTAATACATTATTCCATTGTCATGTCTGATATATTTGACTTCCTTTTACTTATAGTAGAACAAAGTTTGGAAATCTACAACAACATGCATAGGTAAAATTATCCTATTTCTTTGAAATAATTCAAGTGTTCTTCATAACGAAGTATATTTCGTTCATTGGGGAACTCTGTTTCAACCCGAAGATGGGGGATATTATTTTAATAGTTGAACAGCGGTAAGTTCAGTCTCTCCACCAGTACTCAACATGTGATGGAGCTACTGTGCACATTACTTGCATTTGTTGTCAACAGTGGAGTTCAAGACACATTTTATCGCATATTTAAATTGTTCATCTGTTTAATATGATATTTCCTTTCTACCAAGAGTATAATTTAAGATCCTTATATACACTATCCCCACACCATTAGTATATAGGTGAAAACATTTGTAACACCATTAGTATATAGTTGAAAACATTTGTATGTCTTGCAGAAATAAGAGAGTTCTTCCGTAGAATATTACAACAATAAGCTTGAGTGGGTAGTGTGTTTTAATATGTTTTCAAATTATGGACACATGAGTTGAAGCATAGATATTTCATTCCCCAGTTATCATATTAACTTCAACTGTGCATCCATCAAACAAATGATGTGTCTATATTTGATAAATTCGCACAAAGTGTTCGAAGTTGACACTCAAATCCAAGATACTCTTCATATGGGTGAATTTGTAAAGGAATGTTTTTCTTCGGCTATCTATAAGCTCAATTCATCAACCAAACTAAACCAGTCATTAAGACAAAACAGATCTTTGAGGTTCATTTAGACACACAAAACATAAACAAGGGCTGGATCCAAACTCTACATCCACTAAATAAAATCATTATTCGAAAATGAACCAGCCATTAAGAGAGAACCCAATTCTGATTCAATCTGAAAACAATGACATACTCTCATGCATGCATCAAGTCAAATGAACTCGGAAACAATGAAGCTGTGCCTTAAAGAGGAGCAGCTGTCACTATGGACATGCCGAATTATTTAGAGAGCAGCAAATTGGAGATTGCTGGTAGTGATGGAATCAGTATCATTTAGGTCCTATTTTCATGGATAAAAAAGGTGACGCAACAATACATGATACGGATATGAGGACACAACAACTTTGAAGACTAGGATACATTAAAGAAAACACATCAATGATTATTTCTCTATCTAAACACAAAAAAGAACTAATAAGTGAGATTTATATTCTCAAAAAAGTGAGACTTGTAAACTAATTTTTTGTACCACTAGAAATGAAAAGAGTGTTTCAAGGAAGAGCAAGGATCTGAGGCAAAAACTATGATAAGAGTGCATTCATATTCATACCTTTCAGCATTTTTCATCTTCTCAATAGCATTATTACTATTTTCTCCTTCACATCATGATACACCAAATTTACAGAAAGTAGTGCCTTAATAGATATGTAAAGTACGTGAATCCAACACACATTCTTTGTGTACCCAAGTGTCCGAGTATGTCGTACGTACCTATCTCCACATGTAATTTAATTTAGTAATTGTTTTTGTTTCCTGTTTCTTTCCAATACGTATCGTCTATTTTATATCAATACGTATACCAATACGTATCGTCTATTTTATATCCTTCTGGCCTATACCCCCGATTTGATACTAACCCCACTGATTCTGATTTTGTTCTGACATCACTTCCAATTAATGGTACTCACATGCAACCCAACCTTGATTTGATAATGTTTTGGCTTGATTACAATAAGGTAGCTACAGACATGAGTCAGAATGCAGTACATAAATAAACATTTTGATGATTATTTTGAAATGACGTCAGTGATTATTTGGATAATGTTGAAGCCATGCATTATATTTATAACATGAGAGTTGATGTGAGTGTTGGAATGATAATTCCAATTTGGGAATACTATTGATACAAAAAATACTTGACCATTTTATTTATGCATGCAGTTAGAAGTTATCCTTGAGCTTTGTTAATTCAGGTCATCACATATGTTGCCATTTGTTTACCTTGCCCATATAGAATACAATCTTGTTTCATCCATGTGTTTGTACATACATTGCATCTCTGAAGCCTTTAGATACAGGTCGATTATTGTTTTGAGAATTGAAATCTATTTACTGAGCATCCACACATGAGCTGTTTATTGGTCCTAAAATGCTCTGTCCTTTGTTTGGTGGAGATCTTTGTTACTTAAAGCTCTAGTTTAATTGTATTTATCTTGTTTTCGGGCAGGGCCTTTCTGCTGGTTTGCTAAGACAAGCTACTTACACTACCGCACGTCTTGGATCATTTAGGTAAGATAATCACGCAATATATACAACCATTTTCTTTTCCTTCACTGTACTTGCACTTCTGCACTTCTTGTACAAGACTACAATTCCGTATTTTCTGTTAGCAATTTGTACTTGATCTTGAAGTTTAGCTGAAGTAGCTACTCAGGTTTGGACTTTGTTTCCAGAAAATTTACATATTTGCCTTCGGTTAGATACTATTTTTCTGCATAAAGGTGATTGACAAAATAAAAAATATTCCTGTTCCACCATGGTATAATGGATTGGTTTGGTTTGGTTGAGCTAAAGATTAGTAAGCATATAAGGTTAAGTTAGCAATATTATTCCATATATTACCATAGATGCAATAATGAACAGTCAGATTGTGAAGATGAGAATTCACTCGTACTAAAATAGCCTATCTCATAACATGAGCTGTTCTCAACCAAAGAACCCGAGATCTTTATGCAGGAAATTAAAACGAGCAATTACAGTATTTTTTCCTATTGTTAGCGAGTAGATAGTTAAAAATAAGTTCATCGTTCTCCCATATGGAACACCATATAACTCAGACTTGGACAAGTACAAGTTCTTAGAGAGGAACCAAGCATCTATCTGAATCCAAGAACAGTAATTTGAAAACAAGAAAGCATCCATACTAATTCCACAAGGATATTCTTCTACCATTTTGCCAGTTGCATTAACATCCAACACCTTTTGTTAAGGCAAATCTCACATGTTCTAGAGCTGTAAAAAATGCCGGCTAAAATTAGAGAGGAACCAAGCATGTAACTGAATTCAAGAACAGTAATTTGAGAACAAGGCAGCATTCATACTAATTCCACAAGGCTATTATTCTTCAACCATTTTGACAGTAATTTGAGAACAAGGCAGCATTCATACTAATTTCACAAGGCTATTCTTCAACCATTTTGCTAGTTACATTAACATCCAACACCTTTCGTTAAGGCAAATCTCAAAGGTTCCACTTGTTCTAGAACTGTAGAAAATGCCAGCTAAAATTAGAGAGGAACCAAGCATGTATACGAATCCAAGAACAGTTATTTGAGGACAAGAAAGCATTTCATGCTTTCACAAGGCAATTCTTCTACTATTTTTCCAGAAAATAGAGGATAAGAAGCAGTTATGTGGAAACTTGTAATTTTCAATCAAGTGGCCACCCGATGGACAGTTACTGATTAGAGGATAAGAAGCAGGCTTGAACAGTTGAATTATACAGAATAATTCATTGTTCTATAAAGTAATACAGAATCAAGGTAAGTTGAATCTTACTTGGAAATTAGACTGAGGCTTGCTAGGCAATTTCCTTAACAAAATATTTCTGTCGTTGCTATGGTGCTCACAATGTTTCGGCAGTAGTCTCCCAAGATACAACAGTCTTTCACCTTAGTAATTTCGGCACAGAAATGCTAAGTTCTAGCGAACTGATTTTGAATGACAATTCGAGATTTTGTTTGTTTTTTAATTAGTATCCCTTATTGGCCAGATCAGGACACTATTTACACAAAGAAACGTGCCTCTTCTTGAACAAACACGCACTTCACTTGGAAAGATATCTGCTCACAGCAGAGACTACGAATCATATTAACACACTTCATCTGGAAATGTATATGCTCATTTTCCATGTTCATGAAGGGTACTTTGGAGACTTTTTTCTAATTCACACAAAATTAGTTTTCACCTAAAGTTTGATTCTCATTTAATTAACATACGTAGTACATTAATTTCCAATTTGTCCCTAATCAAATTAATGCAGGGACCCATTAATTTTGTGGCTTAAAGTTAGTTTAAAACCATTTGTGTGGACACTAATTTCCAACAGCCCCCCACATGAATGGAAATAGTTACATAGACCCACAATACATTATCTCAAAGAGTACTTCGAATCAGTGCTGCATCAGGATAGGTAGTTTTCACTTTGAACCTTCCCTGGTAGAAGTTTATCGGATTTACTTAGCCAAACAGTGAAATATTTCATTTTGAACTGTCAGTTTGTGTAAATTAACACAATAAACCTTACACAACATCTTGAACTGTCAGAAGTTTATCGGATTTATTGACAATTTTTTTCTTGTATTCATATACCTTCACAAATTCTAAACAGTCTCTTTATTAATTTATGCAGGTCATTAAAGATTGATCATCACCAAGACAGGAGCTGCATATGCGATTGATCACCAATTTATATTTATAGATTATTCTAGGTTTTATGAACTAGCTAGTTTGGATACTCTTTATTTTATAAGTACGACATATTACTTCTCTTCAAATTATATGTACTAAATTTTGAGGAGCAATATAATTACTTTTTGAGGATTGATATAATTACTTTTCATGTTGTTCTTGTCTATAATTACTTTAGAGTTAGCCGTCTATATAAAGGCCATTTAGAATTTGTGAATGTTAGTTCTGGTTTACATTGGAAAGTTGATGGGGGTGTTCCTGGAAGATGGGCACAATAATGCATACTCTCTTCTACAAGAATTGTGTGATATTGTATTGTGTGTTCTTGTGTTTCAATGTATAATGACAATAACAAAAAAGAAATATCCGTGACAATATTGATTTGCCACCAAACATATAAAATGTACACTATAGTGACAATATTTACCTTTACTAAATATACAAGTATACGGTGACAACAATACAAGTGTTACTGCAAGTGTTTACAATGATGATATATACTTGTCACTGAACATATACGTTATTGTGACAACAATAAAAGTGTTACTAAAATTGTTTTGTGATATCAAACGTCGTCACAAAAATAATTTTTACTTTTTTGTCAAAAATATATATATTTATTTTTAATTACAATAAATGCTATTTGTGACAATACCATGCGTCACTTATAATATTATTAGTGATGCATTTGTTGTCACGGAAAGTAAAGTATCACTGACAACATATTCTTGTCACATAAGAGAACTTTTTGTGACAACGACTTTTAGTCATCACTTATTCTTTTAGCTACGGAGGTATATGCTACGAAAGTGAGTTGTCACTGTACTCGTCACAGAAGATTTTTTGTGACGAGTTTCATAACTTCTGTGACAACTTTACATGTCACAGAAACCATGTTTTCTTGTTGTGATATTTCTGGAATCACCTACTGGAATCACCCTAGAATCACTTACTGGTATCATTCGTGTACTGGCTGGACTTATACTTATTTTCGTGTCGGGTTATGGATTCACTTGTACTGGTTGGGCGGGGAAATATTAGAGTAGACATGTGAACATACCCAAATACTGGAACCACTCCCTTGGAATTATACTGGAATGATAGCCATCCCACATTTGGCCGAGTGTGTGGTGTACCATATTACCTATAGCCGTTTACATGTCGATCCCGATATTTTAAAACACACTGTTAGAGTATAGGCTGGACTCACTATGGAATCATTGATCATTATGACTGGAATGGTCTCGTACTGGATTCATCTTGCATTAGATTCGTCTTGTACTGGACTTACATTAGAGTTACACTTGTCTACATTACTGTCTGGACTTATATCATGCTACTCTAGTTCAGCTAGATTATATTTTACAGTCTTCTTTGCCATGTTTTTCCCTTCTTGTTTAGCTACTTTCCTTTCCTTGTACTTAACTGTTCTCTATATCATTACATGTATAAAACTGCCATGATTCATCAATATAATTGTTTATAACTGTTTATAGTTCTCTGTCATTTATTTGGGATTTTTTGATGAGTTGTACTCGTTCCTGTCCTGACTGGACCTGTTGAAAATTTTATAGATGATTGCCCTGAGGACACATGTCCTACATATTATGGACCAGGAGATGGCTTAGCTACCTATGGCCCCGACACTCAGGAGTGATCGGGAGATTAGCTAGTTGTCTTGTTTTAGTTTTCATGCTTTAGAACTTGAGTTGTAAATAATTGGAGTTATGTAGTTTAAGATTGTCTAAGATTATATTATTTAGTAGTTGGTTTATTGCTGCTATTTAGTCTTAGTTATAATCTTCTGTGTTATCATATGGTGCTTAGACTGTGATTGAGATTACATTATATCTTTACTTGTCCTCCGTTCGGAGTTGATATTTTTGACAAGTACATTATGTAATTGCGTGATTTGTTGGTTAGATAGTGACCTAGAACAGCGTTCTACCGCCACACTGCGGCGTAGGCTGGGCGTTGTTACGTGCTCGTACCCTCACAGTGGGCGCAGGTTGTGACAGGGTTCGTGTCGGCCTAGGAGAAAAAGTAGATACTATACGGCCTTCAACGACAGTACGAGTCGTTTTGAAGTGAACCGTTACAATATAGGCTGCTGGACCCTTCGATGGAGCTCGCACCTCGCATGCAAATGGTCACCGTATGTGAAAGATCTTGTATAGCTTGACATTGGTAGTGACCTCTCATATAGATGAGTCGGCATAAGAGCGGCTATCCGCGTGCATGCCTTTGGATTGAGTCGAGTACGTGTGCACGGCACCAATGAGTCTAGTTAAATGTGTGTACGGTTGCAACACTATTATGGAGCCTAAGATTTGGCTATAGCACGAATGTGACATCGTGTTTGAGTCGTCAACACAAGTTCCACAAGTCGGGATTGAGTCATCTCGAGTTAAGTTGGGAAGGGCTGTAAGACAAAGTTTGGTCAAGTCATTTTGAATATTGAGGCACGGCCTCGATGTTTGAAGCACGAACCAAGTCGATGACACAAAACATACTGTATCCCAAGGTCTGAGTCAGAAAGGCAAGTACGAGTCGTTACCTTGATGTTGTAAGCACGAGATTGGTCTAGAGGCACAACGATAAGTAAGTTATCAGTGCATGCACAGTGATGGTCGAGAGACACAAATAGGCCATGCGTCTATGTCTTAAAATTGACCCTAAGATAAGACTAGAAAGACAAGCAAAAAAAGGGACATGTTGCACAAAGTAAAATAATGTGTTGTTTTTGTATGGGTGGACGATGAGCTCACTCCACCAGTACAGTTGAGTACTGACACCCATACAGTTTCATATGCAGGAACAAGTAGAAGATCGGTTAACGCGGAGCTCGCTTGGATGCATCGAGACACGAAGTTCGTTGGCGTTTCGAGACGTGCGGCCGCATGGAGTCTGGACTTATACAGGACATAATGTATGGACATCGCCTTCTGAAGCCTCCGCAAGTTGAAGCCTTGAACATTTGTATTGAAAGAGGAGAGAGAGCTGAGGGACTTGTAAAATGAGAGAAAAGTGAGCTTGAACGACTTGTAATTTTGGCTATGCGCCTTATAATCTCATATTCATTATCAATAAAAGGGCTGATTTTGTTTGTATACTCATGTTCCTTCGTTATTCAACTTTGCTGCGTAGGACTTCTGTGCGACGATTCCATCGCTTAGCCTATAATCGGCCGTTATGGAACCCGCTTTGTACGAGCGCAATCTAGGCTCGTGCAGTAACACGCCTTAGCGAGGACGATTGGTCCTACGGGACCGGGACGTGACATAAGGCATCCTGCTCTTAAGAGGCTTTGGTCCTTTTTCTTCGGATTTTTGGGATAGGATAAGATAAGTATCAAGAACTTGTACGGAGTCTTCATGCACATCGATAGTGATATACCAAAATGATGACTATATGGAAGAGTTAAGTGTGGCATAAGACGTACATAATTGCAAGTTATTCCTTGCCATGCATGTGTAGGATCGTTGGCACGAACTCCAACAACTTGTTGAGGTTCGTGTAACGAATTGCTAGTTAATAGAATAGATGTTAATGAATTAATTTTTAACATTAATTTCCTTTTAGGGCATTTGGGATCCGCGGTATCTTCGGACTTGTAAGGCATCAGAATCACCAGCAATAAGAGAACTGAGATTTCGACTGTCCAAAAGGAGTGAATCCATCATAAGATAGTGTCAATCTAAAATTCCTAGGTTTTGTAGAAAAATATAGATAACATTGATCAAAATGCCTCCATGCCTCTCCATTAGAAGGGAGAGATATTTCTTCTTCATCTTTCTTTCATTCTTTGTTATGTCATGTCATATGTTGGGTTGTATTTACGTATATATACATTCTCTGCAACCTATTCGTAACTGGAAGGAACTACATGTACCTTTATGGATGTTGATTTGCTTCTATAATTAACTTTCCTTTGTCATAAATTGGTAAGTATTGGTTTGAATGGAGAAAAGTACATTTGCCTTTATCCGTATTCTTCTTATAGTACAATATTCAGCCATTTGGATAACTATCTATCTTTTCTAGCCTAAATCGAGTTGCCTAACCATCATCTTCGATTTCTAGATGTTTTGAGGAAACTTCTTTAATCCTTTAGGAACCAACTCTATGGAAAACTGTATGATTCAGTCATAGAATGCTTACGGCAACTTGAAATTAGACTTCAACTTCAACAATCACATCACTGCTAATAGTACATAATGAGTATCACAATCCAGATATTTAGGAGTATCTACATCTTTGAACATATCATAAAACTTCTTTGCATCAGGATTCGGATCCTCCGGATTAAAGTTAGGCTCTGCCATGGCAATCACCATTTCCTATGTCAGGTTTCGATCGTGATATTCAATATGGTCTATGTAGGCATTCGTTGCAACATCCGCATGAAAAGTGGACTTTTTCCAAATAAAGTTCACCTTTAGACCTCTGCAAGTCATAGTCACGTTAAAAAAAAACCCTTATGGATCATATGCTTCCTCATGATTGTCAAATTTTCATTACGTCTATTACGACAACAAGCACAACGACATTTAATTTTTGGTTCATTCATGTTTCCAATTATCTAGTGGCGCACTTGAAAAATACTTCAGATCTCAAAATCTTCACTCAAACCAATATTTGTCTCATATTGGCATTTGTACATCGACATACGATCAACCATATATCGATTCACTATTTGTTGGGCTGGTGTGGACGATTCTGCATAATGGATATACAAACCAAACGAGATGAGATGGTTAATTTAAAATATACATGTATTCTAGAGTTACCATAATATGGAAGTTGGCTCAAATTCATCATATAAAATGTTGGCTCAGATTCATCACAGGAAAAGGTTAATGATATCACCACCCACAATTTGGAGGTAGTACCCCCTTATTCTCTCCATCCCTCAACTCCTCAAATGGCTGCAAATCGGAAGGAGAAAATTCCTAGTTAAATCATCACCACCAATTTTTGGTTTACGGAAGGAGGCTCACATTATTAGCGACATTCTGATACTAAAATCCATTATAATAAGTGTTTAAGATGCTTAAGTGTTAGATTCTCTGAAGAGGAGGTCATACAAGAGGCTACCAAAAGATTAAAATCTCTCTCCTATTTATCAATATTAATTTTCATCAATATATATATATATATATATATATATATATATATATATATATATATATATATATATATATATATATAAAAAAAAATATATATATATATATATATATATATATATGCTTTATTGCATAAGCAAATTAAGCTTGGTTTGTTGCATTAGTTTTTGGTGCTATATATGCTTGTTTGATTGCAGCAACTTCATGTTGGGTTGCATGAAAGTGACTGTCCAACTAATCAAACTGGTTAATTACCTGTTGATCAATAATATTGTGTTATTGTTCAGGAAGCAAAGGAGAGTTTCATTATTTTTATTTTCTTTTCTTTTTTTCTGAACTAGAAAAATTGTTCAATGTACAGTGTTAACATGGGAGCCATATACATGTTTTGTTTGCAGCAGCAAATTCATATGGGAAATAAATTGTTTGTATCATAAAAAAAACTAAATATTTCAGCAGCATATTATGGTCTCAGCACTATAACAAAGCCTTGAAAGAATCTTATAATGCAATGCCAAGAAAGATTTCATAACAAAAGTGGAATTTAGAATCTCAGTAGTATATGGGATGTCTTTCATCCCATATAAATGCCAACAAATTTTAAGCAAATTAGAATTTAGAAACCAACATCTCAACAAATTTCAAGAAAATTTCATCCCATATATCCCATATAATCAACCATGCTATGAAGTCAAAACCCTCACATGCTGCAGACCCAAATACTAAACTTCATAGCTATGTATAATGTGTTAGTCCCGGGGCTTGATCAGAGATGGTAAAACAGATGCAACAGAGATCTACGATGACACAAAAACCAAATAACCCGATTACAATATGAAGGAGGGAAATAAAGAAGAGAAGATCTCTCGTTCTTCCTTGCAAACGTGTTGCAATTGGGACAGAACGAGTTACAATAATGTAGAGAAAGATGAGATGAAGAAAAGTTGCTGGGGTGTCAAAATACCGTTGCTCAAAGCAAGATTCGCCCCACACGAATTACTTCCAGGAACCAGCAAGTTGAAGAACTTGTGGAACGCTCAAAGTCACCTCTGTTCTGACTCCTCGGATGGACTTACAATGGCAGCAACAGCACCTCTCTCTCTCTCCTTTTCTGACTTATAATTTTCGTAGTTCCCACAAAGGAGGCCAGAAGAGAGTATATATAGAGAGAGGGTGGAAACCCTAGCCGCCTCTTCAGTTATGGAAAGATTGAATCAAATCCCAAAAGATAGCAACAAGACTAATTCAAATCCCACAAAGATAACAATGAAATTAATTCAAATCCCACAAAGATAGGATCTGAATTAATCGTATTGAATCAGTCTTTCCATAACTGACTTATAATCTGCACAGTCAGCGGAACCCTCCATACGGCAACAGCAGCCTGGCCGCATGAGCCTCATGGCCGTATGGACCGCATGAGCCGCATGGACCACATGAGCCGCATGAGCCGCATGGACCGCATGGACCGCATGAGCCGCATGAGCCGCATGGACCGCATGGGCCGCATGAGCCCGCATGGGCTGCATGAGCCGCATGGGCCGCATGGCCGCATGGCCGTATGGCCGCATGGCCGCATGGTCCGTATGAGGCCGCATACCGCATAAGACCGCATGGCCGCAGATGAGCCGCATGATTGCTGACGTGCTAAGTGCAAAGTGTGCCAACAAAATGCCACATTACGCCTCATGAACCCATGAGCCCGAGCCCGAGTCCGAGTCCGAGTCCGAGTCGCTAAGCCCCTTTCGGGCTTAGCTCCAAATGGAATTAATCTAAGAAAATGACAAAAGCATTAATGTTTAATCCTTGGAGCCTTATTCTTACCTCCTAGTAAAATCACCCACATGGTTCCCTCCTTAGGGTCACCACCCCATGTGCATCTCTCAACAACACAACCAAGTATATATGTTGAGATAACTCATGGTGCATTTCCGATGTGGGACTAAAATTTTACAAGGCATATTGAGAGCAAGCTCTCTCCATGTAAAGAAAGCACCAACAATCCCCTACATATCACAACATATATATGTGTCCAGGGTTGAGCGTTCCCCACAGTAACTGTCCATTTTGCATTAGGATAGATGTCGCTGACGACTTGAATCTTCCCGCATGGGTTAAATAACAATGTGATACAAGAATGGACTACGCCTTGAATTCTGTACCACAATTGTAATTATTTCCACTCACAAAGTGTAGTTACATGTGCTTCTGGCTGCACATTAAAGGCTCTGTGCCAGCCTGATTTCAGTGTATAATTTTGGGCGTCTACAATTTTACCCTCAAGAGACCGCCTGATATCTCTTTCCATACACTATAGGTGAGTTCTTTATTAAAGAGATATGGCATGAAGCCTTGCGCTTCCTTGCGGTGCTACGTCGTTATGACATAGCCTGAAGCCGAGGCATTACCCCTACCTGGGAACCTCATCGTAGTGTCATACTACTGTAGCATGAGGTCTCAGCCTCTTTGTAGTGCCAATCTACTCAGCATGAAGCCTAAGGCTTCCTTGCGGTGTTACGCCGCAACGACATGGCTTGCAAGGCCGAGGCTTTACCCCTATCTGGGTACCTTATCGTGGTGTCGTGCCACTGTAACATGGGGCCATCCTCCCCTTTGTAGTGCTGTCTACAACTCTTTAATTACGTCATACAGCATTAGGCTACCTGCCTATTTACGGTGCTACGCCGCTATGACTTGGCTTGCAAAGCCGAGGCATTACCCCAGACCTGGGAACCTCATGGTGGAGTCACCCCACTATAGCATGGAGTTTCACTCCTTGTAGTGCTGCTCTACCGTGCTTCCTGTAAAGCACACCAGGCATTCACTCTGTCTGAGAACTCATTAAGGCATTTAAGCCAACCTTCCACAGGATCTATTTTTTCGCAGAAAATACATAGTAGACAACAGTGGTTTTGGGTCCGTATCCCTTCCATGTTCCAGAGAACAAGTACCCACTGTTATCTGATAGTTTTCCAGTCAGTGATCCTCCTTTGAACCAAAAGTTAGATGCCTAGTAGATTTCTCTTTGAACTAATAGCATAAAACTTTATGGTAGGATTACAAAGACACACTATCAGAATACCTTCAAGCCCATTTTACAAGCTGTGTCATTGACCAACTGACGCTTGAGGCCCTTTGTGAACAGATCTGCCAGGTTCTCCTGACTCTGAATATCAACCACTGCAATTACACCTCTTTTGATAAGATCGTGTACTGCCCTGTGCTTCAACCGCACAGTCCTCTTCTTTCCGTTGAAGAGGTCATTTGATGCCATCGCCGCAGTCGCCTGGTTGTCACAGTATATCGGTATCACCGGTATCTGAGCCCCAACCACTGGAAGATCATACATGAGCTCCCGAATCCATTCTGCTTCATCTGCTGCAGTTTCAAGTACATAGAATTCAGATTCCATGGAGGAACGAGAGAGTATAGTCTACTTCTTCGACTTCCACGATATAGGAGCTCCACCCAAGGAAAAGACATATCCACATATGGATCTCTCGCTTTCCACCTCTGAACACCAGCTAGCATCACTGAAGCCTTCCACTACTGTCGGATACCCGTTGTAGTGCAGTACATTTGTCTGAGTCTTCTTGAGATATCTCATCACCCGCTTCACAGCTTTCCAGTGCTCAACCCCTGGGTTGCTTGTGAACCGAATCAGCATTCCTACAGCTAAAGCTATGTCAGGCCTTGTGGCAGTGATTGCGTACATTAAACTTCCGATAATGCTAGAATAATCCAGCTGTCTGACGCTTTCCCTCGAGTTTGGCTTCAGCTTCTGATCACACCTGTATGGCGTATCGATCCCTGGAAGATCCTTATACCCATAGCGTGTGAGCATCTTCTCAATGTAGTGAGATTGTGACAGCGCTACTCCAGTGTCTGTCCGGATGATCTTTATGCCCAAGATGACATCTGTATCCCCCAAGTCCTTCATACTGAACTTGGTTGAGAGGAACTTCTTTGTCTCTGTGACACAGCTTATGTCCGCGCCTAGGATTAGCATGTCGTCCACGTACAGACAAACGATGACTCCTCTTCCATCAGCGAACTTTGTGTAAACATATTTGTCCGTCTCGTTGACTCTGTAGCCGTTTGACCTAATAACTTTGTCAAACTTCTCATGCCACATCTTGGGAGCTTGCTTCAAACCATACAATGATTTTACCAACTTGCAGACTTTGTCTTCAAGACCTTTGACGACAAATCCATCTGGCTGTTGCATGTAAATCTATTCGGTCAGCTCCCCATTTAGAAATGTTGTCTTTACATCCATCTGATGTATCACCAACTTATGTATAGCTGCTAGAGCGATTAACATCCTAATGGTGGTCATCCGAGCTACTGGAGCGTACGTGTCAAAGTAGTCTATCCCCTGTTTTTGAGAAAATCCCTTGGCTACCAGCCTGGCCTTGAACTTGTCAATGGTTCCATCTGCCTTCATCTTCTTCTTGAAGATCCATTTACATCCGATGGGCTTTTTTCCTTCAGGTAGATCTACCAACACCCATGTGTTATTGGAGGTGATAGAGTCAAACTCGTCATTCACTACCTCCTTCCAGAAGATAGCATCTCTGGTCTTCATCGCCTCATCATAGGTAAGCGGATCTGCTTCCACATGATAGGTGACAAAGTCATCTCCGAAGTCTTTCGGTCTCCTCGCTCGCTTAGCTGACGGCTCTGCGAGTTCTGGTACAAGAGTTTTTTCATCAACAACAGCTTCTTCTTGGACTACTGGCCCATATGAGATTTCAGTCTCATTTGTACCTACATTATTTTCCAGAATGTCCGAAAGAACAATGTTTTTGTCTTTTGCAAACTTGTCTACAAAGTATTCACCATCGCGAGATTCGACGATATGATTTTGACTCAATATCAAGAAATCTTTTAGCATCACTCTTCTCGGCATACCCCAAGAAGATCGTCTTCGTAGTCCTTGTCCCTAGCTTCTGAATCTTCAGATCTGGTAGCTTCACATACGCCAGACACCCCCACACTCGAATGACATTCAAGTTTGATCTGACTTTGAACCAGAGTTCATGAGGAGTTATGTCCGAAGTTGCATATGGCACTCTATTCATAATGAAAGTGGGCGTTAATGCAGCTTCTCCCCAGTAGCATTTTAGAAGGCCTGCAGTAAGCAGCATAGAATTCATCATTTCTGTTAATGTTCGGTTCTTCCTCTCTGCTACTCCGTTGGATTGAGGAGAATATGGAGCAGTAGTCTCGCATATGATTCCATGTTCTTTGTAGAATGATGCGAATTCATGAGACCTGTACTCCCCACCTCGATCACTTCTCAACCTCTTGAGTTGTTGTCCAGTCTGCCGTTCAGCTTCGGCCCTGAACTCTCTGAACTTCTCGAAAGCTTTATCTTTAGACTTGAGCAAGTAGACGAACGCGTATTTTGAGAAGTCGTCGATGAAGGTTATGATATACTTTATCCCGGCCTTCGTGGAGAAATGTTTGAAGTCACAGATATCAGAGTGCACCAACTCCAGAAGATCTGTGCTTCGATTGACCCAATGAAAGGGTTTCCTTGTGATCTTTGTCTGAGCACACACTTCACACTTCTCCACCTTACCCCCACATTTGGAGATAAGTCCTAGACTAGACATTTTGTTAATTCTTTTACAATAAACATGTCCTAGTCTATTATGCCACAACTCAAGAGAATAATCAGAAAATGCAACTGTATTAATGTCATCAAACTGGTTGACAAGCTGAATTTTAAACATTCCTTCGGTTTGATAAGCCTTCCCGAAGTATGTTTCCTTCTTGGATATCACCATCTGACCAGCATTGATGTCCATCCTTAAGCCTGCGTTGCAGAGCAGGCTCCCAGAGATCAGGTTCTTGGCAATCGTCGGAACATGCTTCACACCTTGAAGCATCAGAGTGTTCCCAGAAGTGAGTTTCAGCTCTACAGTCCCGATCTCCAGAACTTCAGCTTGGGCCTGGTTCGCCATGACAACCTTCTCAGATATCGGCTGGTACGTGACGAACCATTCCTTGCCAGAACAGACATGGCAAGTCGCACCAGTGTCTATCCACCAGTCAGAGTCAACCCCCACAGTTGTGACCTGTGCGATCATAGCAACAATGTTAGAAACCAATAAAACCTTATTAGGCTCACCTTTCTCTGATTGTTTAGGCTTGGATCTGCATTCACTCTTGTAGTGGCCTTTCTTGCCACAATTATAACAAGTCACGTGGGACTTAGTCTTCTGTTGCTTGAATGAAGGACCCTTCACTTTTAGATTAGTGAAGTCCTTCTTCTTGGGATGAGAAGCCGCCTGCTTCCCCTTGGGATCTCTCGTCTGCACTAGATTGGCTTTAGCCAACTGTTTGGACAGAGTGTCCACCTTCTGTTGGGAACGCATCTCGTCCTCAACATGGATCTCTTGAAGTAGATCTCCCAAGCTAATATCTAGCTTTTTTCTGTGCATCCTTGCATAGAAGGTACTCCATCCAGCATGAAGTTTTGAGACGATCCCTCCAACGACAAACTTGTCGGGAAGGGGCATCTCTTCGTCTTCCAGTTTCTGACGTAGCTTCAGAAATTCCTTCACCTGTGGCAACATGGGCTTCTCGTCCTCAAAGAGCAATTTGTGATATTTTTCAACCACAAACATTTTGCTCCTGTTCATGTCTTCTTCATACAGTTTTTCTACAGACTCCCATATGTCTCTGGCAAGTTCCTTCTTCGAGTAGGATTCTGCCAGGGAGTCCTCCATAGCATTCAGGATGAGAAGCCTGCATATGCTATTTTCCTTTCTCCATTTGGCCTGGAGTTTGGTAGCCGCATTGATTGCGACAGTAGATCCAGTGTCTGGAACAGAGGGTTCTTCCTCCAACAGAACATGATCAACGTCTTTTAGTTGAAGAGTTAGATAAACCTTTCTCTTCCAGACTTGATAATGCTCTCCATCGAACTTTTCCAACTTATAGTAGTCCGATTGGACGAGCGAAGCATTAATGTTTTCCATCTATAAGGATCTTGCTTTGAGATTGTTAGTCCCGGGGCTTGATCAGAGATGGTAAAACAGATACAACAGAGATCTACGATGACACACAAACCAAATAACCCGATTACAATATGAATGAGAAAAATAGAGAAGAGAAGAGAAGATCTCTCGTTCTTCCTTGCAAACGTGTTACAATTGGGACATAACGAGTTACAATAATGTAGAGAAAGATGAGATAAAGAAAAGTTACTGGGGTGTCAAAACGTCGTTGCTCAAAGCAAGATTCGCCCCACACGAATTACATCCAGAAACCAGCAAGTTGAAGAACTTGTGGAACGCTCGAAGTCACCTCTGTTCTGACTCCTCGGATGGACTTGCAATGGCAGCAACAACACCTCACTCTCTCTCCTTTTCTGACTTATAATTTTCGTAGTTCCCATAAAGGAGGCCAGAAGAGAGTATATATAGAGAGAGGGTGGAAACCCTAGCCGTCTCTTCAATTACGGAAAGATTGAATCAAATCCTAAAAGATAGCAACGAGATTAATTCAAATCCCACAAAGATAGCAACGAAATTAATTCAAATCCCACAAAGATAGGATTTGAATTAATCGCATTGAATCAGTCTTTCCATAACTGACTTGTAGTCTGCACAGTCAGTGGAACCCTCCATGCGGTAGCAGCAGCCTGGCCGCATGAGCCTCATGGCCGCATGGACCGTATGAGCCGTATGGACCACATGAGCCGCATGAGCCGCATAGACCGCATGGACCGCATGAGCCGCATGGACCGCATGAGCCGCATGAGCCGCATGGACTGCATGGACCGCATGGGCCGCATGGGCCGCATGAGCTGTATGGGCCCGCATGGGCCGCATGAGCCGTATGGGCCCGCATGGGTCGCATGAGCCGCATGAGCCGTATGGGCCGCATGGCCGCATGGCCGCATGGTCCGCATGAGGCCGACAAAATGCCACATTATGCCTCATGAGCCCATGAGCCCGAGCCCGAGCCCGAGTCCGAGTCTGAGTCCGAATCGCTAAGCCCCTTTGGGGCTTAGCTCGAAATGAAATTAATCCAAGAGAATGACAAAAGCATTAATGCTTAATCCTTGGAGCCTTATTCTTACCTCCTAGTAAAATCACCCACATGGTTCCCTCCTTAGGGTCACCACCCCATGTGCATCTCTCAACAACACAACCAAGTATATATGTTGAGATAACTCATGGTACATTTTCGATGTGGGACTAAAATTTTACAAGGCATATTGAGAGCAAGCTCTCTCCATGTAAAGAAAGCACCAACATAATGTGTATGCAAAACGCTCCCAAACTCGAGCTGTAAAGCCACTCAAGCTGTAAAGCTAATCAGTATACTAAAAATTCTTGAACCTCTTACATACTTCAACTGCCAATCAGTGTCCGTAGGTTGTGGCCTAGTGATAGCAACGGAGGCTCCGGCACGGGAGGCACAAGTTCGAATCTCTCTTTGACATTTGCCAAGTCGAGAAAAGGCTTAGGGTCCGTTTGGATATGTTTTCTGAAATTTTGTTCTGAAAACAGTTTTTTAAAAGTAAGTTATAAAGTTATTTTCTGAGTATAGAAATTTTGAGTTTGCGTTTGGTTACTTTCATTTGGAAATGGTTTTAAAAATACAAAAGTTAAAAAATGTGTTTGGCAAAACATTTTTATTTTATTTTTAATAAAATTTTATAGTTCTAATAAAAAAAATTCCCATCTATGTCCAATTTTTCCACTGTGTCCGCAATGACTTCTCCGGCCAGGCGGTGTCGTCTCGACTCGATCGATTCCCAAATCGGGGTGTCCATCTTCTACACGAGGTGGCTTTCCACTCGCCAACGTCCTCGATGGCTCCATCTCCACCGCCGAGGTGGTTCACCGCTTGTCGACGCCCTCGTCCTCCCACGTGACCCCTGACGTCCTCGACCACGGCCACTCGATGGGTCGTCCTCAAACACGGCTGCGGCCCCATCCTCTACGCCGGTGACAGTCTTCATCTTCGTCCTCGTCCTCCATGCGAGGTGACTCTGGCAGCTCGAGGTTCTAGGGTTGAAGGCGCGGACGAGGCAGGCATGGGCGCCGACGAAGCCGGGGACGCCGGTGACGAGGTATTCGTCTTCATCCTCCAAGCGAGGTGACTCCGGCCGCTCGAATGCCGGTGACGAAGGCGGCGACGCCAGTGAGTTAGGAATTTTGGAAGAGAAACTCAGGACCGGACGCTGCTGCTCTCGTTTTCAGAACAAAAAATTCATGGATGGAGAGATAGAGAGAGGTGGGGGAAGGGGTGGTATGTGGGACCCGCTGAGAAATCACTCTCTGAAAAGAGCTTTCAGCAGCTCTTTGAAAGCAACTTTAAAACATTAGAACTCAAAAAAAAAATTCCTAAACTTCACATTCTCAAAATTGCAACCAAATGTTATGTCTAATGATTTTTGAGTTTAAACTCAAAAATCTAAGTTTAAAACGGTAACCAAATGGACCCTTAACTTCCCCAGATAGGAATGGGACCAAGGGTCAGTGGTGCGAAAGGGTGCAGAAGAGTGAAAGGAGGCTGTAGAGGGAGAGGCCCACTGGAAAGGGTCGATGGTCCGATAGAGAGGGATGGTTGGCCGGTCGGATGGGCTCCACAAACAGAAAAGGAGAGGGGGACAACGCAGGTCCAGAGGACGACCTAGAGAGGAAATGATCGGTTGGTTTGCTAAAAAATACAAGAAAATAGTGATGATTTTATCTGTCTACCTACCTAATTTATGTTGCTAAAAGCAAATAGCAACATATTATCAACAAAAAATATGTCGGTCCTTAATTTGTCACTGGAAAATTTCTTCATTGTTGATCAACAAATTAACGACGAACTTAGCAATAGATTTGCAAAAGATATGACCAGATTACCAATCCGACGGATTAGCGACAAATTTTTCACCACTAACATGTTGCTATTTTTTTTCCCTTGAGATTTGAACTTATTTTCACGGAAATTTCTGCAGGATCAATATTGTGAAGCCCATGATTTTTATACTTAATTAATATTACATATTAAAATTATTAGTTTCTCTAATAAGAACGACAAATGTCTATAATTAGCATAATTTACGTTAAGTGGTTTATTAGCTAATCTTGTTAAGTTCTAAGGACAAGATATTGTTAATGTAGGTTCGGATCTCTAAACCATAGCCGTTACCTCCTAGCTGTTGCTTTCTACGCCGAGGATACACCCAAGGCAAGTTTTATATCTTTCATGTTTGCTTTTTATTTTAATAATTAAATATATGCATCAGTAGTTTCATGTACTGTAGTGACACTGATTCACAGTGGATCCCTCTCGGACTCTACATCGATTGACGGATTGATTGATTGACTCATTGACTCGGAGATTGCTTGGGGGAGTAGTATAACGTCTGTGACCAAAGCCAAACTTCTCGATTGTCTCTCTCGCGCTAACCCCTACCGCACAGGGGGTTGAGCCATACCGTATGCTATCGTTTTGGCCAAAACGTTAGTATACATATTGCCTCTATCCCAGCCGGTCACAGGTCCTGTTATATACTCAAAATACTATTGTAGAATTGCATCATTGTAGTTCCAGAGATATTGCTTGCTGTCTTTTATTATTATTTATCAAAAATATATATATTGTTTTCAATCTGTCATGCATTTCATTTAATTATTATTTAGAATGCTAGATATGGAAGAAAATATGTTTCTTGTTCACTCCTGACTAGAGACCCAATATTTTTAGGTGATTTCGACGAGGAGGAGCTAGCTTACAGTTCTTACTACGGGCCTGACTTGGGTCCTGCAGATTTAGCTGAACGAGAATCAGGAACCCCAGAACCCTAGATGTTGGCATTGTTCTTTCCCTTTTCTTTGCTTTATCAGAACAATTGTAATGAAATGAATTGTGATGTTGTTATCTTGTTATTTCCATTTCAGACCAGTTTCAGTTTAATAATAATATTTTTATTTTCGTTAGATATTTGCCAGTTGTGTTTCACTGTTTGATACAGCTTACTGTCGCCGTCTCACAACGGTGCAAGTTGGGCATGATCCGATTGGACCCATTATATTTGGGATCGGGTCGTGACATATTTTTAGTGGTGGCCCACGCAGGTCAATTATCAACATAGTCTAGACCATGCATACAGTCCTGCAAACTGACTTAGGTCTAGGTATGACTTTAAGAAAACAGACTCTAGAAACAACTAGAACACCTAGATTATTTATCCTGTCACAACATAGGACTGACTTTTATCTATTTATAATATCTATTTTTGCTTGCTTATAGTTTCGTAGGCCACCTTGCTTATGTTTGTACCTAAACCTTGATATTTCCTAAGTTATTCCAAGGACCGAGAATATTTCTATTTGTTGACTTCCTACACTCAACTTGAAACCTTACTATCTCTAAACAACTTCCTGATCAGTTCAAGGCCTAGAAAGCTTTTAAACTCAATCCTTGAGTATCATGAAGTAGGAACGGTCAGAGAATTGATTCCATTCCATTATTTAATTTTCTTGTCATTGAAAAACTTTTGAATTGTTGAGCTATTCCTTTGAAATTCCCATGGACAAAGTTGAAAAATATTCAGTGACCTAATATGGCTTTACATATATGCGTTGCAGCCATTTATCTGAATTATGGAAACTGCGAGTTTAGTCCAGCCAGTTGCGCACTAGCGAGGCAAAGACTCTAAGTTGAAGTGATTTCAGGTGTTCATAGGTTTTCGAATATTATTGAGACTATGTCTTAAATGCATCATATTTGTCTCATATGTTGCTTAGCAAGGAAATGGATGAGGTTGATAGACTACTCGGTAACCCATCATTATTCAAGTTATGGAGCCAAAAAAAATTACTGCAGTCAGGTGCACTCTGGCGAGGCATTAATTTGAGGCTAAGTGACTTCGGGTATATTTGGTTTCCGAAAATTATTAAGACTATATCCATACAATGGTTGTCTTTTTAGCACCATCAAATTATTCTGACTTTTGTCTGATTAGAGGATTTGCATTTCTAGCATTTGTCTCCATTTTCATAAATCTCCTATCACAACCAGAAAGAAAAAAAAACTTCCTATAAAATTCTACTTAATTTTCCTATAACTTATTATGACCATGTCAATCTCTATTGGCTCAATCTCTTTCAAGTTCCAATTTTAGTGTGTTACATATATTTTGTGGATAGTTATATATATATATATATATAGTTAGTTGATAGTTATATGCAGAAAAAATCTAGATAGTTACCTAGCAACCTTATTATATTATTCCGGTAAGAGCACCCTTAGAGGATCGATATTTTTGCCAATGAGATTAGATCGCTAAGGGTTGAATGACAAAGCACATTGTAAGCAAGTTAGTCTAGAGAGAATTATAAATTGTGATTCATTTAGGATAGAATCATTACTAGTGCTTGGGTATTGGATTTGAACAAATGGATATAATTGACGATTTTGAATTTTATGATTAAAGGAAGATTTATGGAAGATAGAGGAAAACATAGGTTAGGATTTGGTAATGTTTTCCCAAAGAGGAAGTAAATTTGGATAATATATATAAACATGAGAATATGATGATCAAGTAAATGAACACTTGACGAGGATCAACTTTTATGATCAGACGACTACTGTACTCAGAAGGGATGGCTATAACCATGGAAGGAATATCACAAGCAATGAAATGATAGTAAATAAGCAATGAGGAATTGAGATAAGACCATTGGCATGTAACTTTGGAAAGGGACAATTGGGTTTAAAATTTCTACCAAACATTGGAGACTCATATTAGTTATGGTAAGAATGATTGAGATTTTGTGATATTTTGCTAATGTGTTTGGATGAGAACGATTGTTAGGTGTATGGTTAAAGAATAAAATTTGATTAGTGATTATAATTCGGTCAATTGATTTCAAGAATTGGAAATTCTCGAATATAGATCATGGATCGACTTTCTAAGGATTTACTCTGACAAGTGAGGATTGTGACTTTGATGTAGTCAGTTTTAGAAGAATGACTGACAATAGAAAATTGATGTCTGTAAAATAATTTTATCGAGAGAAATACTTGAAATTTGAAATATATTTGGCATACGAGTTACATACAACGATAGATGAAAATTTGATTTAGATGGTTTATGATTCCAAATAGAATTAGTTTTAATACCTTGGCATCTGCCTTAGTTTTCTGTAGATACTGGGAGTTCAGCTAGTTTAGCGAGTTAGAGATAGGTTTTTGTATTGGTATTAATAATATGGTTATCTTGTAAGTCAGTTTTTCTATATATCCTTTCTGCTGACCGTTGAAACAATGATACGATATTCTTTCCATCTCCTTTGATCATCACTCAGTCCTCAATAGAAATATCTTATCCGATTATATTCCTATCATAGTTATATTATTCTAATCACCTTGTCATCCTACTATCATATAACTTGTTGATTTTTCCTGAGTCACAAACCCTTATACCCCGTTCCAATTTGATTTGAAATTTTTAGTCACTCATCTCAGAAGATTCCACTACTTTCTGCCTTCTCAATAAACTGTTGACGTTCGTTTCTTTCTTGTCTTTTCTGTTTCATGAGACCTCATTTAATTTTTTCTATTTTATGATCATTTGATCATATTTTAATCGTACCAAGATTTTACTCTTGCCTAAAATGATTTTGATCACAACAATATTCCAACTCTATCTCATATTATATCTAGATAATTCTGATCGTGCATATATTTTATCATTACACCTATTGATCATGTCTAGAATTCGATCATGCCTGATGATTTAAATCTGGAACGATTTATAGCAGGGATTTATATAGTACATGAGTTATGGGATGAAGATGAGATAAATATGAACACTTGTAACTTGAGATTTGAATCAAGGAAGGGATAATTAATGATGTGAATACCTTGCAAATTGACATTGTAGATTAGAGGTTGCTAAATGATAAGCAAGGAGATGCACTTTTGGAAGATGCACGATGAATCAAAATAAATGACGACCGAAACAAAAAATTTGGACTTAAGGTGTAACTAATTAATAATGACAATCGTATGAATTGAAGGGTGCAAAAGATTATAAATCAGAAACCAGAGATAGAAGGATTGTAAATGATACAAGGTTGGAAGATATAATAAGATATATTATTAACAAAGAAAAGTTTGGTCAAATGATACAGTGAAATCAAGATGAAGGATTCGAGCTTAAACAAGATAATTAAATTTTATTGAGAATTCGGGATCAAATAGGTAATGAGGATTTGGAATCAAGATATATACATGTTGGTGAAAATAGACGTCTAAATAAATTACAAAGTGATCACATATGAGTACAATAGATAAGCAAGGAATGATAAAAATTTCACGGATCATGACAAATTGGAGTATTGAAATGTGATGTTGGATTTTAAAGGTAATATTGGGTTACCGAGGCTTCATACTAGAGTATAAAGACAAGATGGAGTGTACCGAATTATAATATTTTGGTCAGGTACGAATAAGATGTATAAGAACGTGATTGGACACATGCAGTGGTATGATATAGAGTTAAATTTTGCATATATATTAGCAAGCTGAAGGAAGTACAAAATATATAGCGGGAAATATTATGTGTTTAGTAAGAAAGGTGGGAAGACAAAAAAAAAATTCCAAGATTATGACGGTAATTGACAATTCAGGAATAAAAGCAGAAATTTATAATTGTGGATAGTGACTGTGTTTCTAAGGAGGGAAGAATGTTATTTGAGAATAGTGGATAAGATTGATGAAGATATTGCACTAGATGGATTTGCTATGAGACAGTTAGCCTAGTTAGGCATAAGGCTGTTGAGAAAGAATACCCTGACTGGTTGGAGGCATGATTGCATGATTGTACCCCGGCCCTTATCTTGAAATTTCGAGAACGAAATTTTCTAAGGAGGGAAGGTTGTGAAGCCCATGATTTTTATACTTAATTAATATTACATATTTAAATTATTAGTTTCTCTAATAAGAACGACAAATGTCTATAATTAGCGTAGTTTACGTTAAGTGGTTTATTAGTTAATCTTGTTAAGTTCTAAGGACAGGATATTGTTAATGTAGGTTCGGATCCCTAAACCCTAGTCGTTACCTCCTAGCTGTTGCTTTCTACGCCGAGGATACACCCAAGGCAAGTTTCTTATCTTTTATGTCTGTATTTTATTTTAATAATTAAATATATATGCATTAGTAGTTTTGTCACGACCCGCTACCCAAATTGTTGGCCCAGGCCGAGTCATGCCCAGCCTACGTTGAGATAAAACGTAGTAAGCTGTTCTAAAGACAACAGGATAAGACTAAATGTGCTAACAGTTCTATAAGTGAAGAAGAATCATAAATGCTCCAAACACAAAAGTCGTCGTATATAGTAAAATATCCAAGTACAAGTAAACTGAAATGTAAAACTAGATACATGTCCAGTTACAAAATGATATAGTCTAATACATGTCTACTCTCAAAAGTCTAAGTAAACAAAAGACAACTAGGCGAGGTTCCCTGCAGGAACATCCTCGTAAAGCAGAGCCGGGTCCTCGGCAGTATCTCCATAGTATGTGTCACAGAGTAACTCCTCCTCAGTAAGGACACCTACAACGTTATCCTGTCAGGACGGGAGCAAGTACTAAATCTAACAAACATATAATACTGATCATGTGATGAAAAGAAAATGACATATCATGCTGGTTCAGTTTTAGGTATGTTTTAGCATGGCGATAGATATACATTTTAAAGTTTAAAACTGTAGTAGGTGAGTGATCAGTCAATAGATAATCAGGATGTACAGCGGTACATATCAATTTTCTGATGTGCACATACGTACACATAACGGCATCGGTGTATATCCATACACAAACGCGGGACCAGACATACGACACAGATACATATAGAATGTAACGATGCTCGGTAAATACATACGGAGAAGGGGGTCATGATCACGTACACTACTAGCAGTTTCCCCTTAACCCGTTATTTAAGCATGTGAGAGATTATGAGATACTGTATAAACATGGTAGAAACTGAAAGTATGCAACATGTGCAGTTCTAACTTGCTACCCCAAGGATCAGCATTTAACATGGTTGGTGATTCACAGTTTTATGGTTTATAGCAGTATGTAAAGTTCGTAGAAAGTACTTGCCTCTAGCAAAGCAAAACAAAACAAGCTGCGATAACAATGCTATGGATGTCTGGTAGCTCGTCACTGTAGAAGTAAATACAACAACTTAGTTTTACACTAAGCTAAGACACTAGGACACTAATTTGTGAAACACGACTTGTGACTGGGCACCTAGCCAAAATGATGACTTGGCATAGGAGACCAATGTGGGGTAACACACTATGTTAACTAACTTTCTAGGGTCTTTTATACTAGTGAGGGATGGGGTTCAACACGACTAAAACTCCAAATAACACAAAAAGCTACAAGTCGTATTTAATCAATAAATAAATCAAAAGATCATTGTGTTCTAACAATTTTAGAGATAGGCAAAAAGCCTAGTTCTTCTTAAAGTAAAGTACTAAAGTGATCCTTGTTAATCATAGAAATTTATTATAATTTTTCTGGAATTTATTAACCAGTACAAATATTTTATAAAAATCAGTTTTCCTAAGTATACAGAAAGTGAGTTTTGGTTTCATATGCCAAACTAGTGGCAAAACAGTAAATTAAATACTACAAAATTTATACTAAATTATCTAACTTAACATAGTATCTAAAAACTATCTTTCCATAATTTTAGCAATACTTTAAGTATTTTTAGAAAATCAAAAACAGCATTGCACACAATAATTAATTATCTGCGTATTTTGTCCATGTATATAATTTGAACCAAAGTTCAAATACAGGACCCAAGGCCATGAATCAAGTCCAATATGACTTGTACAGGTCTTGAATGTGTGAAAACACATTTGAGCCCAAATATCCATGCTAGGCTTGGACACCAAATGGTTGCAGTAATTTAAATATACAGAAAATACTAGGTGATAGGACTGCAAAATAAATATTAATATTTTAATAAGGTAAAGTTTTACATAGTAACTATGAAAGTATGAACATTATTTTATATAAATAATTTACACTAAGCTAAGTAAAATACATATAGAAAATAATATATATATATATATATATAAATATAGGGATATTTATATATAGGAAAATGCTCAACTATATTATTATTATTATTATATATATATATACAAATATATGTATATACATACATATAAGAAAATACTTAACTATATAACATATATATATATATATATATATATATATATATATATATATATATATATTATATATATATATATATATATATATATATGTATATATATAGTATATATATGATAATATATACACAAAGAAATATATACATAAATATATATGTATACATAAGACTATATAATTATATATATATATATATATATATATATTATATATATATATACATAAAATAATAAAGTATATATATATATATATATATATATATATATTATATATATATATATATATTATATATATATTATATAAAACAGCAACTATATGTACCTAAATATAGTATATATTAATACATATATATATACAAAAATATGTATATACATATATATATATAAATAGATATATATAAAAGGAAAA
>JANAVB010012748.1:0-62257 GCA_029216955.1 Iris pallida | reverse complement strand
CGGGAAGTCGGAGGCTCGGCGGTGGTCGGCACAGCGGAGGTAAAATTAGGATTAGGGTTTTCTTATTTTTTTGGGTATTTTGGTTGCTGTCGACGATGGTGGTGGTGGTGGTCCGGCCATTGGCCGTGGTGGAGCGGTGGTGTTGGTGGTCTGGTGGTGACGCAGCGACGATGGCCGGGGCGGGTGGACTGGTAGGTGGCCGTGTATGATGAAGGTGGTAGCTGGGTGGCGTTTTGGTGATGGTACGAGGTGGTGGCGAACGATGATGTTGGTAGGGGCGGTGGTGTTGTCTGTTTGCCAGGGAGGAGTTCGGGTGGATGGATGCTGGTGGTGTTTGGGTTCGCGACGTCGAACGCCGGTGATGGTCGGGGTTGGCTAGTCGGGAACGGAGTGATGATGGCGGTCGAGGCCGGTGGCGGAGATGAGTCAGGGGCGACGAGTGGATTAGGTTAGGGATTTGGTTTTGTGTCGAGGGTTGTGTCCGCATGTCGGACACGAAGGGGTTGATGAGAACATGTGTCCGTGTGTGGACACGAGGAAGATAACAATGTGATTGTAAAAGAATTAACCTATTGGAAAGACACCCGGGGTCGGACCCGAGGCCGTCACGGCTGACACGAGGATGGTTGGAACACCGACACGAGGCACACCTATTTGTGGTGGAATAATTTGTGGAGACAATTTGGTGGATGAAAAATAAATTAGGAGTACCTGCCTATTTATAGGATGGGGAATTCCCAATAAGATAAGGATTAGGATATTTAAAACCCAAGTAGATAATTATTTTTAATTTAAAATCATTTAAATCCAAATATAAATATAAATCCAATTCCAAATGCAAAAAATTTGAATCAAATTAAATTATTGGTTTAAAATTAATGAAAAAATTCAAATTTCAAATATTTAACCATATTAATAAATCCATAGGTTCAAATTAAAATTTTAAATCGCCACAATAATTTCGAAATATATTTCCAAAATATTAATAATAATAATTTCGAAAAATAATAAATCTTGTTGAGTAATAAATATTATATTAATAATTTCGAGAATTACACTAATAAAATATTTATGCAATACATGTACGCACTAAAAATATTTTATAATTTAATAACTGTATAAACGAAAGCCTTTGTGTAAATAAAATAAATAAAATAATGAACTTGAAAATTTTGGTACGATAGCTAAATAATTATTATGTATAATATTTTGAAACCATAAAAATAGAAGAAAAGTATTTTTCAAAAATATGTACGCTGCACATAATCGCACTCGTCGAGCAAATACAAAAATAAAATTTCGTGCGCGACGTATAATACGACTATACGACGTACAATACAAAAATTTAAATCAGTACCAAATTTAATAATAAAAATAGTTGAAAATTTAGGGGGTTTTATATCCTACCCAACTTAAAGAATTTCGTCCTCGAAATTAAGAATTAGCAGTGGGGTGAGAGGACACAAGGGGATATCAATGGAATCCAATGATGACAATGTTTTCACAAAATCATGTCGAAAGAATCGCGATCTAGATCGTAGAAACAATACGGTATGGTCATGGGTAATGAATGAGGGTCACGGTTTTGAACGAAACGATTCGCTTAAATTAAGCGATTAGAGGGTTTTGATAGGGTTGAGTAGTTTGGGATGAAGATATAGCAATACCGAGGGAGTATGGTCATAGCCGATAGGAGGGCTAGAGGGAGTGCTAGTATAACGCCTTCGTCGTTCTAAAAATAGGTGAAAGCGAAAGCAATATAGAGTTCGAAGGAGGCGTTACGAATACGAAACGTGATTCAAAGATGATCGAATAATTTCAAAGGAATTGTCAAGGCAGTCGTAGATGGGGACTCTAGAGGACAAGCTTAATTATGTCCCCCATCCACGTAGAACGATAAATAAAGCAAACCAAAGTGCACTCGGTTGATCAGACCAGCATGCACCGGTTCTGATTAGACGCTATGTTAGTGGAATTCTTCCAATAACATATGTCATGAACAAGCTTGATAAAGATTTGAGCTTGCAAAAACTAGGCTACATTAGCATCATTAGTCTGGATAGTAAAGATATAGGCACGAGATTAAGATTGAAATAAAGAACAAATATGAATAGTCTAAGAGTCATAAGGATCTAAGTCTTGTTATTTATTCTATCATTCTATGGTTTTATTTACCATGGCTTGGTTGACCAAATGAGTTAAATTCCTCTAGTCTCTATGGTCTAGATAATCCTATTATCCTTAATGGTCAAGGGTGTGTCAAGTCGTGGGTATTCTACCCAACTTAAAGAATTAAGCTAAGGGTGTTTTGGGACAACTAACTAGTAGGGTAATCTCTAGCAAGCATGAAGGAAGATAAGAATAGGGATGGAAGGAAGCAAGCAAGATGCAATTGATGATTCAAACGGTAGATAGAATCAAGGAAAGAGGTCAAGTATGTGGATGAGATCCTAGACTTCTAATCCTATACGCAGGCTTGCTTGGTATGGTAAAGTAACCAAACAATTTATCTTGACCTGTATGGGCTACCACAAAATTATGTAACGCCCCAGTCCAAAAATACGTAGGACTAAGAACGTAGATATGACAGCTGTATTCATATGAAGTACACACCAATATATGGAATCCTTGTATGAATACATAAGCTGTAAAATACATTAAAACCACAACTAATCTCATCCACACAAAATAAATGAATAGAAGATCTCATATAATCAACTATGAAATTGTCATTTGGTACATGTAGTTGGACGGAGACAAATCTACTACCAACTATGAAAAGAATACATAACAAAAGAAAGATTTTGGCGAGCGAAGCGAAGACGATCCAAATGCAATCATCTTCGAAGAAATGGTGATGAACACGGCTAAAGCTAGAACCCCTGCGAAAGACAATAGCACACACCTGGCAAGACAACCAGGTCCTCAGAGGGACGTAACAAGACACATTATAGCATGCCATATAAACTGAATAAATATTGCTCAAATAAATAAGTAAATCGAATTATAACATGTCAACACGTACCTACTGAATGGAGCGTACCATCCCCCCAACCAAACAAGGACAGGAGATGGTAACTAATTTATGGTAAGGTATCTTCCCATGCTATGAATCCAATATTGGTATCCGGACCCCAACAAGGTTCAATACCACTCTCATCGAAGTAGTAAGTCACACCTACAACCAAACAAGGACAAGATGTGACGAACTAATCCGCGATAAGTTATTGTTCCAAGCCACGGTCAGATACAAGTACCCAAACCAAAGGTACTCGTACCTAAGGATAAGGGCGCCTAACCAACTCTAGGTGAATGCAGTTTTTAAGAATAGTTCATGGTCGCATGACTACCCGATCAAGTCAAGAAAATATCAATGCAGTACCTCAGTAGCGAGTCACAACACCATATACTATTCCTCAGTATCGAGCGAGTCTATAGCATATAGTCTACCTATCGTTCCTCAGTAGCGAGCGAGTCTACGATAGATAGGGTGGTAGTCAACTTCCAATCATGTTTTTCTCGCCCAATGCTAACTCTATAACGCTAAGTCAAACTAGCATGCAACTTCTATTAGCGGTTATTCCTATCGCACGGCTTGTACGTACTGGTGGCCAGCCAATCACGTACTTCCATGTTCTACATGTGATACACAACCTCGTGTTACAACGTGTCAAGGCCAATGAATGCAACACACAAGGTGGTCCCTTAAATCTAGGTTTAATGTAAGAAAATAATACATAGCAGAAAATAAATGAACAGTAAGTTCTAACAGTTATGCTATGTATCACAGTTTTGCATAAAGAAAATAAATAATGCATGAAATATGAGCTAAAAATAAGTAAACAGCAAATGGCAAGGTGTCTTGCCTGGTAGGGCGCCTGGTGTACTGTGATGATCAATATGGCACGATCTGCAACTTCGGTGCAACAACTATACATGGTGACCTCGGATGGTGGCACGGACAGTTTCATTGGGTCCAGAAGGGTCAAATTGGTTAGGGTGGACATAAGGTAGTCTCGAAATGGGCGAAGGAATGGAAACAATAGGACTTGGATACGGACAGGAGAAAAATCAAGAAAAATGGATAAATAAATATTTATATATTTACGAGTTTTAGAAAATTATTTAAAATGGTTATAAACTATGATTTTACCAATCACAATATTTAAAATATTTTGGAGACATATAAAATATATTTTGTAAATCCTTCTAAAATTATACTTATAATCAAAGTCAAGAAATATATGTATTCAGATTATAAAATAATAAGCTTTTAGAAAAAAATAAAAATATGTATAAATCAAAAGCAATATACTTGTTATAAAACTAATCAATATTGCTGGCCAAAACCCAATTTGAAAATCAGTGTAGGGCTCAAGCCCTAAATCATATATTTTTGTTACTAAATAATTTTGGAAAAATAGTATAGATATATATGTCAAAACAATAATAACACTAATGATAGTAAATATTAATCTACTACTATTTCCAAATATGCATCATTTTAATTAATAATAATAACAAAAATATTAACCATATATAATAATAATAAATAATAATAATAATAATAATAATAATAATATAATAATAATCTTCCTAATAATGATAACAGTAAATATTATAACCTAAACAAAATAAACCATATATTAAATAATCAAATAATAATAACTAATAATAATAACAACTAATGATATTAATAATAAAACCAACAAAACTCAATCGGTTTCTGCTCCTTACTAGGAGGAGAGAGAAAATCAAATGGGAAAAATATCAGAGAAGGAAGAGTGGAGGCGATCGGGGAGGTCGGGACTCCCGCCGGTGCTCGGACGGAGTGCCGGCGGATGTGGGCGGTGTCACGCCCCGATTCGTAGAGTCATTTCTTTACATATTTTATCTCTTTGAATCGATCGTCCTCGCTTGGGCGTGATGCCGTACAAGTCTGGTATTGCACTTGTACTAGGCAAAGATGGTACATAATCGATTACCTTCAAATAGAAACACATCGCAGCGGCAGAAGCAGACAAATTGAAGTTAGTGAGGACAATCTTTCTCATTGAATAGAGGTACATCACTTCTTTATAGCAGCGAAGAAAAAGAGTAACTTGAAGCCACACAGAGATATATAGAACTTTATTATCTTTATTGATAATTGAAGAAGAGTACAAGACTTGTATTGAAGTACAATGATTACAGTACATCTCTCTTTACATTGGAAACCAACTGAACAATGCTATACAGCTTACATTTGATATTTGGATACAATGGATTACAACTCGATATACCGACTTGGCTTACAATCTCACTGGTACAACTGATTACAATGTTCCATATATTATGCCCTTTATAAACAGAAGACATCATCTTGTACAAGGAGAGCTTCTGTATGCCTAACAAATCTTCGTGTGTAGAATGTTCCAAGCATGAGCACCTGTCCACAAAACGTGGGTCAGCACTCATCTATGTACTGGCGAGCAGAATCCAACCCACTCGCATAAACCAACATTTAAGTGATCATTTAAGCATGCATTTATTAGAGTGATCTTTCTATTTGGGGCCTAGCATCAGTTTACAGTTCATGGGCAATAATCAGAGTGAAGCATGTAAACATATTCTTAGTAGCATTCATGTGGACATATCATTTATCCTTCTTGGTGTTATCATGCAAAGGCATCATTGAGACATACTAGGTGTTATCATGAAAAGGCATCATTGAGGCATCGTTAACATTAACATCTTAAACATGTTCTAACAGTTCTCACTTCAAGCATCACTTAGCATGTATGTTGTGTTTGAGCAATATTTAGCAAGACATCTTTCTTAGCATACTGAACTTAACATGTTAAGCAGGCAAGTTAAACCAACTTATACAATATCACAATTATGTGATTTCTTACCGATAGCCGACTTCTCGTACCTGCATCAAATACAGGTTATCTGATATACTTACTCTGCCTGCACAAAACATTCATTAGTATGCATCCTGACTACATGGTCACTGGTGTTGTTAAACCATATGGACTCTTCTCATTCATTTCATTTTAAGATAATGCGGTCAGCATAGTAGGTGGCGAGCCTCTATGCCACCCCGCCTTATCCGTGCTCCCATAGCACTCATCATTATTTCCTCCTAGGCCGAATCGGTCCCCAGGGCCCTAGGAACCGTTCGAGGAAATTATTACTCAAACCTTGTATACAAGTTGTCCATGACCATGCGAATGCGTGTCCGACTCGATTGTGAACATAATCGTATGGTAAAATATATTAAGAAAAGTAAAGGCAACAGTGCATCATTAGTCATATTCAATGACTTATTCATCATTACCATTATTTCATTTGGTGATCTCAACGATCCCAGCTTTATCATTTCTCATTCATTGCTTCATTGCAACGTATCTCATATCATTCCTTTCTTAAGGGGAACTTAACATTCATTCATTTCATAGGGACATTTATTCTTCATTCATTTCTTATAAGGGACAGGCAACATTGCATATTCTTGCAACAGTTATATAGAGAGTACATGATTCTAGTGTTTCATTCAGTTCATTGGTTCGATAGCATAGCCAGTTCATTTCTTATTCTATCATTCATAAGGCATCTCATTATTCAAGTGTCTACTTGTTCCAGCAGTGTTAAGCATAAGGGGCAATGTTATCAATTCATTCTCGGGCAGCGAATCACATTAACAGTTCAATGTGTTGTACATTTCAATAATTCTCAACAAAAGCATCTCTATTACTCAGCAACTAACATAAGGGACATTTAGGGGCAGTTCATAGCATTTCAATACTTCATCTATTAAGCATGAAGGAGTAAGGAGGAGGAAGGACAGTTCCACTCACCCAAAATTCCACTAAGCGTAGCTCCACCAGCGAGCCACGTTCCAATACCCATTCCATCTAGCCAGCTAAGAAAGACTGCATCAGTCTCAATTCTCCTGATCTCCAACATAAGTCACGGTCCAACATTCTGATCCCATCCAACAAGCCAACCAAATGCCTCGTGCAGAGCGGGGCATTACATAAATACCACTCAGAAAAAGTTTCGTCCTCGAAACTTAAGAAAACAACTCATCTACTAGATTCACTTAATCACAATGAGTTACTCATTCAGCTTCAATTCAATATTCATTTCAGCCCACTCGGTCATTTCAAAATAGCTGTCCAACAGTATCATTTTAATCAATCAACGATTCAATCCATCTATCTCTTTTTCCAAATACTTGCAACTTCTCTTTGATTCACCAACATTTTTCTTGCATTCTATCTTGGTCGCAACACATCACTTCAGTTGGATCCATACACATATTTCAGGCGTCCCCAAAATATATGTATTTCAGCCAAAGTCTGCGCTAGTGCGATAAATTCTTCCAACAATATTATCTCAGTCGCAACCTATCACTTCGGCTGTATCCATACTCATATTTTAGGCGTCCCCAAAATATGTACTTCAACCAACTTCCATGATAGTATAATCGATCGATCAGCCACGATATAACTCTTTTTCTAAATCCAACTTAGCATCCTTTCAATTGACTTATTGCTTTATTCACTTTGCCACAATCACTATCTTCCAGGCCACCACTTAACATCAGGGACAATCTCCATCCAAGCATAACATTTCTAACATTCGATCAAGGGTCTAACTTAGAGCCATATCAAGGTTTCACAACGACAATCATTTTCCTTCCCAAATCCAACATTTTTTTTTACCGAGGCAATTCATCTTTTCTAAAAGATACAATCCGAAGTCACCCACTATCGATTACCCGAATCAGGGTATAATTCTATGCAACAGTCAAGGTTAACTTAGCTACCCGACTATAGGTACACTCAAGCCTTACCTTACGATTGCAATTCCCACTTATGGCCGACATATAATCCTCAATGGTCAAACATCTCTTAAGGCTCAAGTTGAAGCATACATTCCCTTAGGTCAATACTCATTAGCACCATCTCTCATTCAATGCCACAAGGTTATTCTATGGGTCTCCAATGGTCACCTATTATTCAATCAATCTCTAAGGTTAGCTACACTGACAGCTAAACTTAATCATTCAGGTGACTTCCCTAGAGTGGACGGCTACTAGGGTTATACTAGTTTCTGTTTCTTAGGGCCAACAAGCAACCGGCAGTTCTAAGGAACTCTACCCAAACCTATGGGTATCAATCCAGTCTGAATAATGAATCGCCAATTGGGCTAAGCCAGCAATTGGTAAATCATCAACTGGTCGCTAGGGTCAAGTCTATCTATTCAGGGTCTTCCTCAAGGAAATAATTCCCACAGAGGCTCATTCTAGACTTACCCAACAATCGACTAAGATCGATCTATCAACATTACGGTCAATTCCAAATCCGACATACGATCTTCATCGTTCTAATAATCCATCAAGTAAATTTCCAATGATTCAATTTCTATTCCAATTCCTTTATACTCACACAAACCCATAAGCCAAGGCTAACTATTCAAGGGTCATCGATTCCGTTAGTCTCAACAGGACTATAGAATCATACTATTCGGTCGGTATGACGAAGTCACACCACTAAGTCATAAGCCAACAATCTATATCCCAACCAACAATCACCTATACCGACATTATCCAACACGTTTGAAATTTTCTTGTTCCCATTCGTTTCTCAATCATCAAACTATCTTACGGCCATTCTTAAATTTTGTTCCTTTCCAGCCGTCAAAATCTTATATGGACATTCTTAAAATTCTCTACCTCAAGGGTCGAGTAGTTCATTCCATTTACTCTGATAATTCATGTATCAATTAACCATCTCTATACAACACAAGGATTCAGGGTTGCTATTTGTCACTTTTCTGGTACAATTTAATTCTTGAGCATATATGCGCATAAGCAACGAATATCCTTTGGTGATCTAGATGGGTTAACATCTATTACACCTTAGGGTCAAGGCACAAATCTCTAATATTCCTTTGGTCACCGACAACTTTTTCCAAAACTTTCATCTTAGCAATCAACATTGTATTAGCCACAAATAATTTGCATCCAACCAATCGAAATCAACATTCAGATATTCTAAGCCACAACATTCTCTAGCCAAATACATTTACTCATAGCATACTAACGGTCTTACTAGTCTGAGTCAGCACTCGACTAAACAATTTCTAACCATGCCACCGATTACAATTTCCGACAATCTCGCTATCCAACATAACATCACCGTCAAGGGACACTCGAGTCATCTAGCCACAATACATGACTCCCAGCTAAGTCTCGGCACTACCCAGTACACAGATAGTCACACTGCTATCCCATGGAAAGGGTCAACATACATCTCGTTCTGAGGTGGTAGAGGCAATATACCACTCAGAAATGAAGCCATCCTTAAACAATACCACTCAATTCTATTTCAGACATTCGTGATCTATGATGATCACAACACTTAGCCAACATCTCGGGGTCTCAATAGTATAAGCCAACATTCTTAGCGTCTCGAAAGCACTTAGCAACACACATGAGTCAATTCACCAGTTCTGTCAAACTCATCCATCAATTATTTCATTCACAATTCTTTCCCAGAATTACATGCAATTCTCACTAGTTGCAGCATACATCGCCACTTTTCTATATTCCCACATTTCTAACAGCATTCACAATATAGCATACTATGGCATCGAGTCATTGTTGGGTTATTTGTGTCCAAACCAACAACAATCATTCTTTCAGGGGCATCACAATGTATATAGACTTATTGTATGGAACATCCAGTGAGCAGCCAAGAGGGTCAATGATCTTTTAGACACGAACAACATAGGATTATTACAGAACAACAATAATATACTCACGGAAGCAATCTTTGATTTAATCGCGGAAGCAACGTTGAGTGATCGCGGAAGCAACTTTGGTCAATCATCGATGCAACTTTGATTTGAAACGAACCAAAGAAGAGACCAAGGACGTAAAGCCGTGCTCTGATACCAATTTGTCACGCCCCGATTCGTAGAGTCATTTCTTTACATATTTTATCTCTTTGAATCGATCGTCCTCGCTTGGGCGTGATGCCGTACAAGTCTGGTATTGCACTTGTACTAGGCAAAGATGGTACATAATCGATTACCTTTAAATAGAAACACATCGCAGCGGCAGAAGCAGACAAATTGAAGTTAGTGAGGACAATCTTTCTCATTGAATAGAGGTACACTTCTTTATAGCAGCGAAAAAAAAGAGTAACTTGAAGCCACACAGAGATATATAGAACTTTATTATCTTTATTGATAATTGAAGAAGAGTACAAGACTTGTATTGAAGTACAATGATTACAGTACATCTCTCTTTACATTGGAAACCAACTAAACAATGCTATACAGCTTACATTTGATATTTGGATACAATGGATTACAACTCGATATACCGACTTGGCTTACAATCTTACTGGTACAACTGATTACAATGTTCCATACATTATGCCCTTTATAAACAGAAGACATCATCTTGTACAAGGAGAGCTTCTGTATGCCTAACAAATCTTCGTGTGTAGAATGTTCCAAGCATGAGCACCTGCCCACAAAACGTGGGTCAGCATCATCTATGTACTGGTGAGCAGAATCCAACCCACTCGCATAAACCAACATTTAAGTGATCATTTAAGCATGCATTTATTAGAGTGATCTTTCTATTTGGGGCCTAGCATCAGTTTACAGTTCATGGGCAATAATCAGAGTGAAGCATGTAAACATATTCTTAGTAGCATTCATGTGGACATATCATTTATCCTTCTTGGTGTTATCATGCAAAGGCATCATTGAGGCATACTAGGTGTTATCATGAAAAGGCATCATTGAGGCATCGTTAACATTAACATCTTAAACATGTTCTAACAGTTCTCACTTCAAGCATCACTTAGCATGTATGTGTTTGAGCAATATTTAGCAAGGCATCTTTCTTAGCATACTGAACTTAACATGTTAAGCAGGCAAGTTAAACCAACTTATACAATATCACAATTATGTGATTTCTTACCGATAGCCGACTTCTCGTACCTGCATCAAATACAGGTTATCTGATATACTTACTCTGCCTGCACAAAACATTCATTAGTATGCATCCTGACTACATGGTCACTGGTGTTGTTAAACCATATGGACTCTTCTCATTTCATTTCATTTTAAGATAATACGGTCAGCATAGTAGGTGGCGAGTCTCTATGCCACCCTGCCTTATCCGTGCTCCCATAGCACTCATCATTATTTCCTCCTAGGCCGAATCGGTCCCCAGGGCCCTAGGAACCGTTCGAGGAAATTATTACTCAAACCTTGTATACAAGTTGTCCATGACCATGCGAATGCGTGTCCGACTCGATTGTGAACATAATCGTATGGTAAAATATATTAAGGAAAGTAAAGGCAACAGTGCATCATTAGTCATATTCAATGACTTATTCATTTCATCATTACCATCATTTCATTTGGTGATCTCAACGATCTCAGCTTTATCATTTCTCATTCATTGCTTCATTGCAACGTATCTCATATCATTCCTTTCTTAAGGGGAACTTAACATTCATTCATTTCATAGGGACATTTATTCATTCATTCATTTCTTATAAGGGACAGGCAACATTGCATATTCTTGCAACAGTTATATAGAGAGTACATGATTCTAGTGTTTCATTCAGTTCATTGGTTCGATAGCATAGCCAGTTCATTTCTTATTCTATCATTCATAAGGCATCATTATTCAAGTGTCTACTTGTTCCAGCAGTGTTAAGCATAAGGGGCAATGTTATCAATTCATTCTCGGGCAGCGAATCACATTAACAGTTCAATGTGTTGTACATTTCAATAATTCTCAACAAAAGCATCTCTATTACTCAGCAACTAACATAAGGGACATTTAGGGGCAGTTCATAGCATTTCAATACTTCATCTATTAAGCATGAAGGAGTAAGGAGGAGGAAGGACAGTTCCACTCACCCAAAATTCCACTAAGCGTAGCTCCACCAGCGAGCCACGTTCCAATACCCATTCCATCTAGCCAGCTAAGAAAGACTGCATCAGTCTCAATTCTTCTGATCTCCAAAAAGTCACAGTCCAACATTCTGATCCCATCCAACAAGCCAACCAAATGCCTCGTGCAGAGCGGGGCATTACAGGCGGCGGTCGGAGCGGCTTACAGACGAGGACGGCAGCGGTCGACCGGGGTTTTGGGCGTGAGACTGAGGAAGAAGGGGACGGAGGTTTCGAGGGTTTCGGCGAGGCTTGGAGTGAAGAGAGGAGGTGGAGTCGGCGGAGTCTCGGTGGAGATCGGGAGCGACGCGGCGGATGGAGTTCGTTGTGGTGGTGGCGACGACTAGGGGTTTGGGAGGAGGAGAAGTCGCGGTCTCGGCTGGGCTGGGGTTTCAATGCTCCGACGGCGGCTGGAGTCTACGGCGGATGGAAGGGGGAAGATGATCGGAGGGAAGCGGGGCGGCGAACAAGCGAGGGAGCGGCGCTGCGCCGAAAGGGGCGGCCGGGATCTGGGCGCGGAGGCGGAGGCTGAGGCTGAGGGCGGGTTTCTTTGGCGTGCGGCTCGCCGGGAAGTCGGAGGCTCGGCGGTGGCCGGCACAGCGGAGGTAAAATTAGGATTAGGGTTTTCATTTTTTTGGGTTGTTTTTGGTTGCTGTCGGCGATGGTGGTGGTGGTGGTCCGGCCATTGGCCGTGGTAGCGGTGGTGTGGTGGTCTGGTGGTGACGCAGCCGACGATGGCCGGCGGCGGTGGACTGGTAGGTGGTCGGGTGTTGATAAAGGTGGTAGCTGGTGGCGTTTTGGTGATGGTACGAGGTGGTGGCGACGATGATGTTGGTAGGGGCGGTGGTGGTCTGTTTGCCAGGGAGGAGTTCGGGTGAGATGGATCCTGGTGGTGTTTGGGTTCGCCGGCGTCGAACGCCGGTGATGGTCGGGGTTGGCTAGTTGGGAACGGAGTGATGATGGCGGTCGAGGCCGGTGGCGGAGATGAGTCGGGGGCGACGAGTGGATTAGGTTAGGGATTTTGGTTTTGTTGTCGAGGGTTTGTGTCCGGCATGTCGGACACGAAGGGGTTGATGAGAACATGTGTCCGTGTGTGGACACGAGAAAGATAACAATGTGATTATAAAAGAATTAACCTATTGGAAAGACACCCGGGGTCGGACCCGAGGCCGTCACGGCTGACACGAGGATGGTTGGACACCGACACGAGGCACACCTATTTGTGTTGGAATAATTTGTGGAGACAATTTGGTGGATGAAAAAATAAATTAGAGTACCTGCCTATTTATAGGATGTGGGAATTCCCAATAAGATAAGGATTAGGATATTTAAAACCCAAGTAGATAATTTATTGTTTAATTTAAAATCATTTAAATCCAAATCTAAATATAAATCCAATTCCAAATGCAAATTAAATTTGAATCAAATTAAATTATTGGTTTAAAATTAATGAAAAAATTCAAATTTCAAATATTTAACCATATTAATAAATCCATAGGTTCAAATTAAAATTTTAAATCGCCACAATAATTTGAAATATATTTTCCAAAATATTAATAATATATTTCAAAAAATAAATCTTGTTGAGTAATAAAATATTAATATTAATAATTTCGAGAATTACACTAATAAAATATTTATGCAATACATGTACGCACTAAAAATATTATTATAATTTAATAACTGTATAAACGAAAGCCTTTGTGTAAATAAAATAAATAAAATAATGAACTTGAAAATTTTGGTACGATAGCTAAATAATTATTATGTATAATATTTTGAAACCATAAAAATAGAAGAAAAGTATTTTCAAAAATATGTACGCTCGCACATAATCGCACTCGTCGAGCAAATACAAAAAATAAAATTTCGTGCGCGACGTATAATACGACTATACGACGTACAATACAAAAATTTAAATCAGTACCAAATTTAATAATAAAAAATAGTTGAAAATTTAGGAGGTTTTACATCCTACCCAACTTAAAAGAATTTCGTCCTCGAAATTAAGAATTAGCAGGGGGGTGAGAGGACACAAGGGGATATCAATGGGAATCCAATGATGACAATGTTTTCACAAAATCATGTCGAAAGAAATCGTGATCTAGATCGTAGAAAAACAATACGGTATGGTCATGGGTAATGAATGAGGGTCACGGTTAATTGAACGAAATAGATTCGCTTAAATTAAGCGATTAGAGGGTTTTGATAGGGTTGAGTAGTTTGGGATGAAGATATAGCAATACCGAGGGAGTATGGTCATAGCCTATAGGAGGGCTAGAGGGAGTGCTAGTATAACGCCTTCGTCGTTCTAAAATAGGTGAAAGCGAAAGCAATATAGAGTTCGAAGGAGGCGTTATCGAATACGAATACGTAATTCAAAGATGATCGAATAATTTCAAAGGAATTGTCAAGGCAGTCGTAGATGGGACTCTAGAGGACAAGCTTAATTATGTCCCCATCCACGTAGAACGATAAATAAAGCGAACCAAAGTGCACTCGGTTGATCAGACCAGCATGCACCGGTTCTGATTAGACGCTACGTTAGTGGGAATTCTTCCAATAACATATGTCATGAACAAGCTTGATAAAGATTTGAGCTTGCAAAAACGAGGCTACATTAGCATCATTAGTCTGGATAGTAAAGATATAGGCACGAGTAAGATTGAAATAAAGAACAAATATGAATAGTCTAAGAGTCATAAGGATCTAAGTCTTGTTTATTCCTATACTATCATTCTATGGTTTTATTACCATGGCTTGGTTGACCAAATGAGTTAAATTCCTCTAGTCTCTATGGTCTAGATAATCCTATTATCCTTAATGGTCAAGGGTGTGTCAAGTCGTGGGGTATTCTACCCAACTTAAAGAATTAAGCTAAGGGTGTTTTGGGACAACTAACTAGTAGGGTCAATCTCTAGCAAGCATGAAAGAAAGATAAGAATAGGGAAGGAAGGAAGCAAGCAAGATGCAATTGATGATTCAAACGGTAGATAGAATCAAGGAAAGAGGTCAAGTATGTGGATGAGATCCTAGACTTCTAATCCTATACGCAGGCTTGCTTGGTATGGTAAAGTAACCAAACAATTTATCTTGACCTGCATGGGCTACCACAAAAACATGTAACGCCCCAGTCCAAAAATACGTAGGACTAAGAACGTAGACATGACAGCTGTATTCATATGAAGTACACACCAATATATGGAATCTCGTATGAATACATAAGCTGTAAAATGCATTAAAACCATAACTAATCTCATCCACACAAAATAAATGAATAGAAGATCTCATATAATCAACTATAAAATTGTCATTTGGTACATGTAGTTGGACGGAGACAAATCCACTACCAACTATGAAAAGAATACATAACAAAAGAAAGATTTTGGCGAGCGAAGCGAAGACGATCCAAATACAATCATCTTCGAAGAAATGGCGATGAACACGGCTAAAGCTAGAACACCTGCGAAAGACAATAGCACACACCTGGCAAGACAACCAGGTCCTCAGAGGGACGTAACATGACACATAATAGCATGCCATATGAACTGAATAAATATTGCTCAAATAAATAAGTAAATCGAATTATAACATGGTCCAACACGTACCTACTGAACGAGCGTACCATCCCCCCAACCAAACAAGGACAGGAGATGGTAAACTAATTTACGGTAAGGTATCTTCCCATGCTATGAATCCAATATGGTATCCGGATCCCAACAAGGTTCAATACCTTCTCATCGAAGTAGTAAGTCACACCTACAACCAAACAAGGACAAGATGTGACGAACTAATCCGCGACAAGTTATTGTTCCAAGCCACGGTCAGATACAAGTACCCAAACCATAGGTACTCGTACCTAACGGATAAGGGCGCCTAACCAACTCTAGGTGAATGCAGTTTTTAAGAATAGTTCATGGTCGCATGACTACCCGGTCAAGTCAAGAAAATATCAATGCAGTACCTCAGTAGCGAGTTACAACACCATATACTATTCCTCAGTATCGAGCGAGTCTATAGCATATAGTCTACCTATCGTTCCTCAGTAGCGAGCGAGTCTACGATAGATAGGGTGGTAGTCAACTTCCAATCATGTTCTTCCGCCCAATGCTAACTCTATAACCGCTAAGTCAAACTAGCATGCAACATCTATTAGCGGTTATTCCTATCGCACGGCTTGTACGTACTGGTGGCCAGCCAATCACGTACTTCCGTGTTCTACATGTGACACACAATCCGTGTTACAACATGTCAAGGCCAATGAATGCAACACACAAGGTGGTCCCTTAAATCTAGGTTTAATGTGAGAAAAATAATACATAGCAGAAAAATAAATGAACAGTAAGTTCTAACAGTTATGCTATGTATCACCGTTTTTGCATAAAAAAATAAATAATGCATAAAATATGAGCTAAAAATAAGTAAACAGCAAATGGCAAGGTGTCTTGCCTGGTAGGGCCTGGTGTGCTGTGATGATCAATATGGCACGATCTGCAACTTCGGTACAACAACTATACATGGTGACTCGGATGGTGGCACGGACAGTTTCATTGGGTCCAGAAGGGTCAAATTGGTTAGGATGGACATAAGGTAGTCTCGAAATGGGCGAAGGAATGGAAACAATAGGACTTGGATACGGACAGGAGAAAAATTAAGGAATTGGATAAATAAATATTTATATATTTACGAGTTTTAGAAAATTATTTAAAATGGTTATAAACTATGATTTTACCAATCACAATATTTAAAATATTTGGAGACATATAAAATATATTTTGTAAATCCTTTTAAAATTATACTTATAATCAAAGTCAAGAAATATATGTATTCAGATTATAAATAATAAGCTTTTTAGAAAAAAAATAAAATATGTATAAATCAAAAGCAATATACTTGTTATAAAAATCAATATTGCTGGCCAAAACCCAATTTGAAAATCAGTGTAGGGCTCAAGCCCTAAATCATATATTTTTGTTACTAAATAATTTTGGAAAAATAGTATAGTATTTGTCAAAACAATAATAACACTAATGATAGTAAATATTAATCTACTACTATTTCCAAAATATGCATCATTTTAATTAATAATAATAACAAAAATATTAACCATAATAATAATAATAACAATAATAATAATAATAATAATAATAATAATAATAATAATATATAAATAATAATAATAATAATCTTCCTAATAATGATAACAGTAAAAAATATAACCTAAACAAAAAAACCATATATTAATATAATAATAATAACTAATAATAATAACAACTAATGATATAATAATAAAACCAACAAAACTCAATCGATTTCTGCTCCTTACTAGGAGGAGAGAGAAAATCAAATGGGAAAAATATCAGAGAAGAGAGAGAAGAAAGAGTGGAGGCGATCGGGGAGGTCGGGACTCCCGCTGGTGCTCGGACGGAGTCGCGGCGGATGTGGGCGGCGGTCGGAGCGGCTTGCGGACGAGGACGGCGGCGGTCGACCGGGGTTTTGGGCGCGAGACTGAGGACGAAGGGGGCTGAGGTTTCGAGGGTTCCGGCGAGGCTTGGAGTGAAGATGAGGTGGAGTCGGCGGTGTCTCGGTGGAGATCGGGAGCAGCGCGGCGGAGGGAGTTCGTTGTGGTGGTGGCGACGACTATGGGGTTTGGGCGGAGGAGAAGTCGCCGGTCTCGGCTGGGCAGGGGGTTTCAATGCTCCGGCGGCGGCTGGAGTCTACGGCGGATGGAAGGGGGGAAGATGATCGGAGGGAAGCGCGGGCGGCGGACAAGCGAGGGAGCGGCGTTGCGCCGAAAGGGGCGGCCGGGATCTGGGCGCGGAGGCGGAGGCTGAGGCTGAGCGGGGTTTCTTTGGCGCGGCGGCTCGCCGGGAATTCGGAGGCTCGGCGGTGGCCGGCACAGCGGAGGTAAAATTAGGATTAGGGTTTCTTATTTTTTTGGGTTATTTTTGGTTGCTGTCGGCGATGGTGGTGGTGGTGGTCCGGCCATTGGCCGTGGGAGCGGTGGTGTGGTGGTCTGGTGGTGACGCAGCGGCGATGGCCGGCGGCGGTGGACTGGTAGGTGGTCGGATGTTGGTGAAGGTGGTGGCTGGTGGCGTTTTGGTGATGGTACGAGGTGGTGGCGACGATGATGTTGGTAGGGGCGGTGGTGGTGTTGTCGATTTGCCAGGATTACTTTGTGTAAATAAAATAAATAAAATAATAAACTTGAAATTTTTGGTACGATAGCTAAATAATTATTATGTATAATATTTTGAAACCATAAAAATAGAAGAAAAGTATTTTTCAAAAATATGTACGCTCGCACATAATCGTACTCGTCGAGCAAATACGAAAAATAAAATTTCGTGCGCGACGTATATTACGACTATACGATGTACAATACAAAAATTTAAATCAGTACCAAATTTAATAAAAAAATAGTAGAAAATTTAGGGGGTTTTACATATTCTCCTAAAAATATTTCACAACAATCTCTAAACTTCCATAACTTTTGTTCTCTCTATCCCTAGTCATTTCCTCGCAACATCTTGTTTAATATCCTTATTAAACATAATTAACTTCTACTTTCCATTACTAACCTTCATAGCCTCAGAGTAAAGTTTTTACCAGAATCAATAACCAAGATTTCTAAGTTTCAAAACTAGGTTGACCTCTGATATCCTTATTAGTTTTGAATACACCTATAAACTATCTCATAACCCCAAAATTTCTCTAAATGTAATTGTTTACAGATTGGCAGTATACATCTCCTTATTCTATTCGAGACCTTTACCATATTCTATCTCAAGTTTCCATATGGAACACTCCACATTTGATTTCCTTTAGATCATCATAAAATAACCAGTTACGTCTTCTCTAAGCTACATAATTTACGTCACTTCCTTAGCCTTCCCCATACAAAAGATACGAAAATTCAAGGGTTTTGAAGTACATCTGGTAGGGACGACAAGATGGGTAATTAATGTAATGAGACAGAGTTTAAGATAAGAGGTAAATAAGAATGCAAGGGAATAATGGCGAGAAAGAATAATGAAGATATGTTCCTTCTCATCGGTTCAAACGAGAGGAACCCATCAAGCTTAAATTCGATAGAAAGGAATGAGGGTGAAAAACAAGAGGAAAAGGAATTCCAATTGAAGTTCAAAATGAGTTTCTCAGGGGTCGTCCCAGAAATCTCTCAAAGAATCCTAAGTGTGATTGAGTACCCTGGATTTGAAATATAATCTAAATACAAAATTATAATCAACAACTACAAAATTTTATCAAAATTATCAACTAATACCAGGATTCAAAGTTCTACAATGAATCCACAAAATCAAATTCAAATCAAGAAAAAAGGTGAATCAAAACAAGGAAAAGGAGTTTAAATCGGAATTCAAATGAGATTCTCAAGGGTCATCCTAGAAATCTCTCAAGGAATCCTAACAGTGATTGAGTATCCTCTCATCCTAACACCTTAATTTATATATCCTATAGTAGGCTCGTAGTAGTACAACTAAGTCGTTGCGCTACTACGAAATCGCACTAATGCGAATCTCGACCTGCATGGGCCACCACTAAAAATGTGTCATGACCCGCACCCTAGATTAGGGCACGAGAACGTAACAACGCCCAGCCTACGCCGCAGTGTCGGCGGTAGAACGCTGTCCTAGGTCTCAATACATCTAATAGTATAAGACTAAACAGTTTATACTCCCCGAATGGGGGTGACATAGTAGATTGTAAACTCAATCACATCTAAGGTAGAGCATAAAGAAAGATAGATAAAACATGAAATCGAAAGAGATACAACAGATAGAAGTCTAAGTGTCTAAGATACAAACTCAGAATACATCTCAAAACTCAAATACAGTAATCCATAAATACAACTCAAGATGACTGAAAATAAACTATAAGCAAAAACCCTAGCTATCTATGCAACCTTTGCTGTCTCCTCTAGGCTAGCAGGCAACCTCCAAGCTATCTGTAAAATTTATCAACGGGTCCAGTCAGGACTGGAGCGAGCACAGTACATCTCAACAGATCATAGCAGGTTAGAAAATATAATCATGCAGTAAAGTAAGATACGAGTACTGAAAGAAATGCTGTATGTAAACAGAGAGAGTGCTGTAATAGAAATATCTACTATAAATAGAGAACTAACATGTGGCTAGTGAGTCAGAGTACAACATGGACATGTAAATGGCATGGGATGATTCTGATAAGACACTACGGAATGATTCTGATAAGATACTACTGGTGTATTATTCACATGTCCACTTCTACTCCGCCGTACCCCCATTCAATACACAAGGATCCAACCAGGTTATGTTATAATTCCATGTATAGCCCCCGAAGGGTGGTAAGCCCCCGAAGGGTGATAAGCCCCCGAAGTGGTATATAGTAGACCCATAAATGGGATAAGGATTCCAGGAAGACTCTGTGATCATAAGAGTATATGTCACAAGTGATCGAAGAACCAACAAAGCATAGTGATACGCCATGTAAGTGAAACACATAGAACATAGAGTACCCGATGCTCCCTAAGGATAACATCTCAAGAAGGGATCCATATACCAATCCGTGTGACCAACGTGACAGTACAAGTAAAGTAATTTAATGCAGAAAATAATTCTAAGCAGGATATAAAATGATCAGAGAATGTACTCGCCTGATATCTGAATGTCCAAGGTAAAGATATTATCCGAGGAGAGGTGTCTGGCTCCTAATTAGAACAGCACAAGTCACAACATGTCCAGAAGGGTAATAAAGCACTACAATGCATTCTACATGAATCTAGGTCAAACTAGGCCAAAGTCAACCCTTGGTCAACTCTGGTCAACTGCACTAGTCAAACTAGATCAAACTAGGTCATGTCCTAACTCAGCAAGTCTTACTAGGCCTAACCAAGACTATCCTAGCAACCACACATCAATACAAGGCTATACAAGCCAACATACACCCGACTCTATATAGCATGCAATTATTCAATACTCAAATAGGCAAGAATTCACATTGGATATACACTAGGTAATCTATTACTTTAAGCTATATGTCTACACATATATACACATGCATATATTGGTATTCAACATTAGGTCTATAATCATGGCATTTCAAATGTTTATATAAACTTATATATTACAACACAATATGCTAACATATATATAATATACATACATAGCTAAGTTAACTATATTCATAAATACTTATTTAAGAGGCTATGTGTGTATGTGAACATGGCAAAGGGGCAAGTGAGGTTAAATGGGCATACATAGTGTATACATATCAAAGAGTGTCAAAGTGTAAGTGAACAATGTGTCAAGTGTGATAGTGTCAACATAGTGTAAGGGGGGGTACATGAGGTAATATAGGATTTTGTTAACATAGAACATTATATCTCATTAACTTGTATATTACATACATTACATCTATTATTACATTACATTCATGCTTGCATTCATTCATCATTCATTTATTCTCTTGCACTACTATATGCACCATACATTACATACTATGGAACCTACATATTCATTACAAGCCATACTTATACATGCTTACATTAGATAGGATACTTACACCTCATACATCACTTATTTAACTATTTACTCATGCTTGCATTCTCTATTTAATTATATATTGTATATACATTAACATGGGTTAAAATCAAATAGAACATTATATTACACACAAGGGTGCACAAAATGCATATGCCGAATAGTAACTCCTACTAATAATCAATACTGTACCATCTCAGCATGAATTAAAATCTAGGATTAAACTATGTTATAGATCTATGTGTTAGCTTTCCGAAACATCAAACGGATCGCGTTTTCGTTTTCGAAAACTCCCGAAATCGCGAAAACACCGAGAACGCGTTTGTCTTTCGTACAGCTGACACTCAAATAATTCTCTAGAAAGTTACAGAAAGAATTAGGCCTACTAATATATGTTTTTGGAAAGCTAACTTCAATATGCTTCTTTTAAAAAAAATGGGAGATTAAACCTTGAGCTAGAAGTTATGACATTTCTAAGTTAGAGCTGAAATTAAAAACGTGGATAAAATTATGACGGATTTGGGTAGTTTGAGACAAAAGAACACAAGTATATAACATAATATATCAAGAACTCACTCTCTACACTAATATATATATGAGACACTATAGAACACATCTCCAATACAAAAATATGAGATTAAACATGTAATAATTCATTCATACATAACAACAACACATAGTGTGTCCAAATTTGGAATTTTCTCACATGAACACAACCACAACACAAAGGACACTCCTATGACCTCCAAATGGACACGAAATGGACACAAATGGAGATACAACCATGGGGGTCATTCTTATGGGTTCAAAATAGACCTATATGCATGAGGAAATGAAAAGGAGAAGGGATTTATACCTTCCGTAGATCGAATCGAAGAAAAGCCTTCCTGGAGCGACACCGACACGTAGAGATTCCAAAAGGACACGAACGAGCTCCGAATCCTCCCAAACTTGGGTAGCTTCCTCCTTGGCTAGAATGGAGAAGGAAAGAAAGATTTGGTGGCGAAATGGAAGAATTTGGTGGAAAAATTGCTAGGGATTGCTCTCTAGGAATTTGGGGAAGAACAAGAGAGAGAGTGTGGATGAGAATAATGAAATGAACTTGAGCCTATCCTCTCCCAAAGTGGCTGGCCATATGGGGCTATTTGTCCTATTATAGTAAGGTCCAAAATGCCCCCACTAACCTATTCTATGAGTATTAGGAAAGGGCTAATTGGTTGGGGCTAAATTAGTCATTCTAAAATCTCTAATCACACTAACCTTATCCATAATAATTAGTCTAACCTATAACTAAAATATTTCTATCATGTGGACTAAAATTAATATCATGTGGGCCATGTCTAACTAGTGTGTGGGTCCCACTAGAGTCAAACTACCCCCGGGTCCCCGTTTCAAGTCGGATTGAGTTAAAATTTGAACCCGACTCAAATAACCCCAAAACAATATCATAAATAATAAAATACTATCAAAATAATTCAAAGAGGTCAAATGCAAAAATATCCTTAGGCCAAAAATGACATTAAAATATCATAATCACATGGTTAGGCTCTAGGTCAAACAGTCTCTAGGGTTTCTCTAGCAAAAAGTCAAAACCACAAGTCATTGATTTAAATAATTTTAAAATGATTTAAAATCACCAAAAATCATATCATGAATTAAATATCATTATTAAAATAATTATAAACACGAAATTTCAAAATTACCCTCATTTGGTAAACTGGGTGCTACACAAGATATTATAGTCTATACTAGGCTAATACCCTATGTATCTACCTATATTGTGTACCTATATGATCATTTAGCAATACCCCAACTCATTACCTCTTATCTTAGTATATTACCTAGGTATCCTACACATGGGTAAATACCCAAATCTTACCTAAACATCACCTATATAGGTATACTCATACATTATAACTTAGTCCACATAGGTAATCAAATGTCTATCACAAATATTACTCTAACACATATCAACCACAAAGCCCTATGCTAATACCTATGCATTATGGTTTCCCTAACATGTCTTTTTACCCAACTTATCCCTAACCATATTACCAAACTTTTCCTTACCTACCACTGATACCTATATACAACACACACAAACCTGCCTATTCTACTGCTACTGCTACAGAGATAACTTGCAACCCAAACCCAATACACACACACCCTACTCAAACCCCTGTCCCAATGCTGCCCTAACATTAGGTACCCTGTTGTCCATAGGCTAATAGGACCCGTACACCATCAACAACTTACTGTTAGGCCACAACCTGCCTGTGTGCTGCTCTTTTCAGGGTACATCCCCCACACAAGCTGCTTGTGCACATGCAAACCTGTACACTAGGCTCTTCTTAGTCCTGTTGTCTGTAGAGGTATGCACACTGTTGCTTCCCTCACAACAGGCTACCCAAAGTCTCTTGCAGTCTACCTCTACATGATGCACATGCATGAACTCCCCCTAAATCATGTGCACCTAAGTGTAGAGGTCTACAAGAACTGTCCCTCTTCGAAATTCCCCTACTGCTAACCCCTTCCTGTCCTCAATAGTAGGTACTTCCTACTGTTATTTGCTATTAACAACAGCTAATTTTCAACTGCCTACCCATTTCCACACTGCTACAGTCTTAAACCTAATACACATCTAACTGACAATAAATGAATGAGAGGTGTTCTTATGGCCAAATGGTTGCCACTAACAGAGCCTCCCCACCTATAGGCAACATCTGGAATAGGCCTTTGTGCCAAGTGCACTGGCCTATAAGGGGTCTCCCCCCTGCCCAGTCTATAACACCAATTCCTGCACTGCTGCACAGGCTTTCTTCCTATCCACATATGTCATTCTCTTGTTGCCTACCTAAACATTCACTGTTGCACCCAAATCCTTTGCAGCCTAGGAGTTTTTCCAACCATCAGGCCCATATCCTGTACACTCACCTAGCAACCCCCAAATCTATGCACAGGCCTAAACAAGTCCTTGTTACTTGCTGTCATATGCCTCCTATGTGTAATGCCCCGCTCCGCACGGCGTATTACACTGAGGCGTTGACTCAAAGAGTTGCGTTGACCGAATGAAATTTATCGATGCCAATCGATGCGAGAGTTACATTGTCCCAAGCAATGCATCAAACTAAGTCGATGCGAAGAGTTACATTGTCCCAAAAGAAATACATCGAGTTGAATCGATACGAAGCGCTGCATTGCCCCGAAGGATAAGTGCTTTGAGACGGCTCGAAGATTCTAAGAAATCAAATCGACCAAGGTGCAAGTCCGAATCGATGCAAGTACTGATTTTAGTTGGTTTCATGTGCAGGCTATAGGTTTACGATGAAATATTAGAGGTCGACATTTTGTCTTATTCAGAAAGAGGTCCGTGAAACCAAATTGTCGCCTTACGACGGACTAAGACATTGGCACGGTAAGCCAATGTCGGACGTATAATTCAATGAAGCACGAAGTGCTCGAATGGCTAAGTCAGGAGATTTGGTCGTGCAACGAGTTATAAAATCGATCTGCATCGGCTCGACGAAACGACAAGGCGTATCGACTCAAGGTGGGAGGATTGACTCTTCTTTTACTCCTTCATGCCTAAGTAAGAATATATCATTGTATGCTAAGTTAGCCTATCGATGCCACGGACGTGGTCCGATCGGAAGATGAATCGCAGTGCGTGTCGAACACTAGTTAGAACAATTGAAATAAAACGTGTATGATATGCACGAGTCGCTAGGGAACATTGGATATCGCAAAGACGAGCACCTCGGTGCGCAAGCCGTAAAAACATAGGATAACTGTATTCGACGAGTGCCTTCATGCACAAGCCATTCCGTGACTACACGAACGAGTTAGAAAGGCTAGCATATTGAAAGACAATAGGCGAGCGCCCTAGCATGCAAGCCACGAACAGTGAACACTAAGGCATAGAACATAGAAATACGACTTCGATGCGTACAACAAGTGCACGACACGAGGAAAAGATGATATATGTGTCAAAACGTGCCTACGTACACGAGATCATAAAATATGGCTTCGTTGCGAAAGAATACAGTTGTGGCATGAATATGACAGAACTGTCGAATATGACATGATGCCTCGAAAGGTGTTGAGGACCTTCGAGTCGTTCGGTTGACGATCATTGAGTTGAGGCATGATGCCATTGAAGATTGAAACGAAGTATAAAATATAAGAACATAGAAAGTAAATAAAAGAAATACGAGATAATAAATGTCTGAGTCTCGGACTCAAGACTATGTTGGTTGTTTGATAAAGTCTGAGCCTCGGCTCAAGACTATGTTTGGTTGTTTGAATAATAGGGCATTGCATGGTCGAATGGACTTGAGATAATTGTGATAGCTTTCGTGCACGAAATATTCCCTCCGAACGGGTGCACCGGGGCAGCAGGACCGTACGGCCTAGGAGGGATATAATCTTTGATAGGCGCACATCTGTAAAGTCGATTAGCACCCAGTTATAGATGTAAAAAGCCACAAATGATGGTAGGCACGTGGTATATTTCGGTTGTTTGGGGTAGCAACCTGTCACGACCCGCACCCGCTTTTCGGATGCAAGCGCGTAAGCAAGCCAGCTACGCATCAAGCGGACTCCAGCCAACTCAAATACGTAAACGATACCAAGGCTATGGTATACTGCCAAATCATGGCAATGCAATCTATATCTCAATCTACAATAAGATTATAAAGCATGAATGAACACTATGGGTCATGGTCTGCAGTCTACTAGCATACATGTCCGATTAGACTCCCAGAAATAACAAGAGTCTATAAAATGAGCTAACAACAGAGTATATCATGATAAGAAATGAAAGCACGAACAGCTAATAAACATAATATCGATACCTGGATCCTACAAGTATATCACGAACATCTACCATCATGCTCTGCTAATTAACTCCATGCAGTCGCTAAACCTAAAGAGATCATCAGGTCCTCAGGAGACATAGCAAGATACATAAAAACATGTCTATCTAACAGTTCTATCATGCATAAGAATATAAACAGGCTATAAACAGGAAATTAGATATGAGACTAACATGTGGCTACTGACAGGTAACTATGAACACGGATACATGATCAACTATGCATAAATAAACTGCTGGAAGAATAAGTAAACAAGAGATCAATGGAATACCAAACCCTCGCCCCGAGTGGACTCGCAGGTTTGAACTAATTACTAACCCACGTCCCGAGTGTGGACTCGCAGGTTAGTTCAAGACAAGGCACCCTCGTCCAGATTCTGGACTCGCAGGTGCAAACGAATCACTAACCCTCGTCCCAAGCAGACTCGCAGGTTAGTTCAATACTATCACCCTCGCCCTGAATGTGGACTCGCAGGTGCAATCAATCAAGACAAATACCCTCGTCCCGAGTGTGGATTCACGGGTTAAGAAGACAAATTACACATACTTGTTCCAAGACATGACTCAGTCGAGGCACAAGTGAGACAAGGTACAACTCATATCAAGACACGGATAAGGACAACTCTAGCATGAACTATAAAGTGAACAAGCCTGGTATAACTAAACTATCTAATCATGAAGCTGATACACAAGCAAGACGATAATATATAACATATGGAACGCAGGAAACATATAGATAAACTCACATCAACTAGTGAATAAGATAATAACATATGAAAATAGAAAAAACTATAAGCATAAAAATAAACTGTAGAGGGAGGCAAGGTATCTTGCCTGGTGGTAGCACGAAAAACCAATAATAAACTGTCAACTAGTAAGCCAATAAGTCCAAATGTCACAACTGTCTCCGAAAGCTGAAACAGGCATTGCCAATATTTTTAGAATAGTCAAATTATCCAAGATTGCTTGTCCTTAAGTCCAATTTTGGGCACAGAGGCAAAACGGTAATTTTGAGCCAAAAAAATATCCGCCGTTAGACCCACTTCGCACCGAAAAGCGTGCCAGAGTCAATGGTCTCTAAAGTCATCAAAATATATGTCTACGGATTTGTTTTGATGATATGAACCCAACCGTGTGTCCAAAGTTGGATTCCGGCAGGCCGTGCACAAAATCGTTCGTTGAGTTGAATCGTGGGGCCCGCGAAATGGCGATCCGATCAACTGTCTCAGAATCGGACCAAACTTGGCAAACAGGACCAAAAAATGATACGGTCATGTCGACATAAGTTTCGTCTCGATCTGACGAACGTGCACAAAGTAATTGAGAAATTTACACAGAGGCCGATACAGTAAATTTTAACGGATACACATCAAATTCATCGCGCACACGCGACCAATTTGAATTCTAGGACTGCCTTTAATTAGTTTCTAAATATTGTGCACAAGTTGATCGAAATCGATCCTCGAATATGGCATCTAAATTGTTTCCTAAACTATTTTCGAAACAATTTTTCGTTGATTTTGGATCGATTTCCAGAAAAATCTAATCGAGTGTATTCGAATCTAATTAAAGTGTCATGTAGATGGTTAGGTTGTTGTCGTACCTCAACAAATGGTTTGCAAAACGATCGATCGTCATGGAAGAAAAGTTGTCGAGAAGTCGGCCTCCTGACCGCTGCTGTTGCTGACCTTTCTGCCGCTTCTGTGTGCGCACGGCGGCTCTGTCGCCGGCCGGTGGCCACCGCGACAACTCGTGCGTGGTGTCAGGGTCGCCAAGGGGAGATGAATGGTGTGGCGGTTCATATGGGATTAGGGTTTACTCCTCTCCCCTCTGCTGAGGCTGGAGCTGATGATTGCTGCATCTGGTTATGGGACCGCTTCCTACCTCCGGTCCTATCCACGATCCTCTGGGAGGTGTACTCATGCCTCCTAGCTGCTCTCAAGACTGCATCGAACGTCTGGTGCTGAAACTGCTCAACCGCCAACAAGATCTCCAAATGCAGTCCCTGCTGGAACCGCTGGGCCCTATCAAACTCGGTCGCCACCAAGGTGGGGGCAAACCTACTGAGCCTAGAAAACTCCGATGCATAACTGTCGACTGTTCTACCTCCTTGCTTCAAGTTGGTAAATCTGGTCTGCAGGTCGTACCGAGCCACAGCATCAAAATACTTCGTTTGGAATCTCTCTCTAAACACTGCCCAAGCAATGGGTGCCACTAACCCCATGGCTTGCGCCGCCCACCAACTGCGAGCCAAGTCCAACAACTGCAGGCGCACCACCGCCACCTTCTCATTCTCAGGTGTCATGGCTGCTTCCAGAATCACCTCGGTATCCTGAAGCCATGCATCCGCGGCAATCGCATCCTCGGTGCCGTCGAAGAAAGGAGGGTTCAATCGCTTGAAGCTGTTGGCCGCCTGGTTCCCTAGATGTCCGCCTCGGGTCAAAGCATCTTGAACTTTCTGGTACAGGGCGTCGCTTCGACGATCCTGGAAAGCTATCAAGGTTCTGATGAGGCCTACTAAGGTACCATCATCTGGCTCTGCGGGCTGGACGGGCCGAACTGGTGACTCTCCTCCAGTAGGTATCACTCTGGAGGCGACTCCGGAATGCTGGGCTTGATCTCCAGGTTGCTGCTGACCCACGGGAAGTGCTCCTCCTCGCGGATCGGCAGGGCCAGGTACAGTGCCGCTGAAGAAGACGACACAGGGAACAATAAGGAAAGGACCAGGACAGATCAATGATATAAGCACAGGATCAGGGCAAGAATCCAGGGATTCAGAGGATACGAACAGAGATCAAGGACGAGTACTGATTGAGACATCTATCTGGTAAACCCCCACACATCTTGATTTACGAGACCTGCATGGGCCACCACTTAAACCATGTCACGCCCCAGAACCAGAATACTGGAGAGCGGGGGCAGACATAGCCAGCTACGTATATTGAAATGGAAACCACCTCGATATACGATCACGACTGTCTAGATATGTGAGGGTTTTCTACAAGCCAACAGTCTCTTATGGTCATGAACAAGCCTAGTGTCTCAATCACCACAAGTAAGTAAAGTCGCAAGATGTATGATCATTAAATATACAATAATAAGACGTCCCAAATATTATATATTCAGCTGATCATGAAGCTAGTCGTTACAAAATATTAGGACTAGCAAGAGTTTAGTCATACATGATCAACCCTAGGATTTGTCAATCATGTTTACAGCCCGTAGGCAGACAGTAAGTAAAAGTGCTTCGAGCTAACAGGTGCTCGTCGGCTAAACGCCTCAAAAGAATAACTTTACAATAGAGTGAGCGAAAAAAAATAGAAAACCCACTCGTAGCCCGGGTTTCTTCTAGTTGTCACCATTGGGCTGGAAGCTTGGTAGATCCTCGAGAGCTGCTCCGAAATCTGGCCACACAAAACCAGCTGGGTCAACCCCAGAAAGAGCAAGTGTCACAAGGGGGCCACGAAATAAGAACAAAAGCCAGCAATCAGCACAAGAAAATATAATATTAAAACTAGAATTAACGAAAACATGTCAGGGTGATATACGACGAGATAACCATGGGACTATTCCGATAACCAGGTTACAACCCGTAAACCAAACAAGGACCGGGGTTGTAACCCTTCATCTGAACAGAACTTGGTTTTCCACCATTTATCGGCAAGATAAGTAATGTAAGAAATCAAAACAGGGAGCAATCTTGTACTGAATCAAGACACGGCCAAGCAGATACTACGGCTTACTACTTTAACTAACTAGGGTTATCACAGGCCTAATTACTAACAAGATGCAGTGAGATTGTTCCACAGCCACAAGCCCTGCAGACCATCCAGGTTACCCAGGACGAAAGATTAGGGTTGAATTCAGGTGGGTACATCGTCCAGGAGACGCATGTACCCTTAGATGACTTAGAGGGTGCAACACGCGACGGTGTGCTGGAAATGTGCCCTACTCGACGGCAGGCTACAGATCCCAAGAGCGCCCAGGTAACGGGATTGCCCGTAGCTGTGTCATCTCTTCATGACTAATGTGTTATTCTAGTTATTAACCTTAATCCATTTTAGTAGGTACTCCTGACCGTGGTACTCAGGAGTCCCATCCTAGACATGATGCAAGACAGGACAAGTGGATTGACAAGCAAGCAAGAAAGAACTACCCACGGTGTCAAGGCAAGTCAAGTTAAGATAAATTATGTCAGGGTACTTGTCAGGAGTGCGCCACGACGGGCCACTATCATGTCAGGTTGGTTATGTCAGGAGTGCACCACTACGGGTCACTGTCGTGCTATGCTAGTTCCTTGTCATACCAAGCCATGTACAATAGTCATTCCAAACATATTAAGTAAAACAAGTTCATGACAAAAGGCGTAAGGATATAAAATGGGCATAAAATATCTAATAAAATATCAAAATACGGGCCAGGGGGATGCGTACGCATAAAAGCACGCACGCAGGGGGAATGCATACGCAATAAAACACGCACGCAGGAGGGTAGCGTACGTGAAAGTCACGCACGCAGGAGAACTGCGTTCGTGAAAAGTCACGCACGCTCAAGGGGCACAGTGTACGTGAAAGTCACGCACACTCGGGAAGCAGCGTACGTGAAAAGTCACGCACACTCCAGGAAGCAGCTGCATGAAAATCACGCACGCTCCAGGAAGCAGCTGCGTGAAAAGTCACGCACGCTCCAGGAAGCAGCTGCGTCAAAAGTCACGCACGCTCCAGGAAGCAGCTGCGTGAAAATCACGCACACTCCAGGAAGCAGCTGCGTGAAAAGTCACTCACGCTCCAGGAAGCAGCTGCGTGAAAAGTCACGCACGCTCCAGGAAGCAGCTGCGTGAAAAGTCACGCAGGCTCCAGGGGACACGCTTCCAACAGGAAGCGTACTTAAGTCTGCGTACGCAGCGCTAAAGAGCGCGCGTAGCTCAGTGTGCGTGAGCTAAACAGCTCTGCACACTGCTCACTGCCTCCTCCAAACAGCAAGAACACCATGGATGAATCCAAAGCTTCCAAGCATCATAACTTGGCCATCCGAACTCCAAATCCGGATTTCTAAAGTTTCAACTGGAGTGAAACTGAATGCTCTTCCACATGGAAACATCAAAACCCATGAAAATCTAACCAAAGTAGATCAAACCATGCAAAATCCGAAAATAGCTAAACCTAGATCTAGAACAAAAGAAGCTCCAAATCATAAAATAGCAAGTTCTAATGTTGATCACCATGTCCTAATCTAGCAAATGGACAAAGAAAATATGGTTCTCATATGGTAGCAAGATGCACTTGCCTAAGGTTAGGAGAGTTGTGGAGGAAGGAGAAGAAGAAGAAGAAGAAAATTAATGGTGGAAGTTATGAGGAGAGAGAGTGGTAGGTGGGGGTTATAAAGAGGGTGAGTTGTGATGGAATGGAGGTGGAGAATAGGCTAAGGGGTTCCACTCATGATGAACCAAACCAAACCAAACTAACTCCACAAAATAAAACCAAGCCATAGTCCAAAACCCATATACGAGAAATACCGAAATTCCACAAGTTGAGAAAAAAAATACATGCCAAAAATCCAGATACGAGTATAAATACGAAATACGAAAAATACGGGAAATGAGGGTGACAAAACCCGATAGACCTGACCCAACCCGATCCTCCGGACTTGGTCTTGGGCTTCATATGTTGAACCCGAAGTTGGGTTGGGCTTGGACTTGGGCTAGGCTTATGATCTATCGGGTTGGGCTCGGGTTGACCTCAAACCCGACCCAACCCGCCTGAGTTGCACCCCTAATTATGATTTCTAAGGGTTTGTCACAATCGCAGGCTCGTATCAATACAGTAACTTAATCGATACGATATGCTCTGACCTGCATGGGCCACCAAAAAAACTTATCACGACCCGCACCCGCTTTTTGGATGCAAGTACATGAGCAATCCAGCTACGCATCAAACGGACTCCAGCCAAACTCGAATACGTAAACGCTGTCAAGGCTATGGTATACTGCCAAATCATGGTAATATAATCTATATCTCAATCCGCAATAAGATTATAAAGCATGAATGAACACTATGGGTCGTGGTCTGCAGCCCACTAACATACATGTCCGATTAGACTCCCAGAAATAAGAAGAGTCTATAAAATAAGCTAACAAAAGAGTATATCATGATAAAGAATGAAAGCACGAACAGATAATAAACATAATATCGATACCTAGATCCTGCAAGTATATTACGAACATCTACCATCCTGTTCTGCTAATTAACTCCATACGGTCGCTAAACGTGAAGAGATCATCAGGTCCTCAGGGGACATAGCAAGATACATAAAAACATGTCTATCTAGCAGTTCTATCATGCATAAGAATATAAATAGGCTATAAACAGGAAACTAGACATGAGACTGACATATGGCTACTGACAGGTAACTCTGAATACGGATACGGGATGAACTATGTATAAATGAACTGCTGGAAGAACAAGTAAACAAGAGATCAATGGAATACCAAACCCTCGCCCCGAGTGGACTCACAGGTTTGAACTAATCACTAACCCCCATCCCGAGTGTGGACTCGCAGGTTAGTTCAAGACAAGGCACCCTCGCCCCGAGTATGGACTCGCAGGTGCAAACGAATCATTAACCCTCGCCCCGTGCGTGGACTCGCAGGTTAGTTCAAGACTATCACCCTTGCCTCGAATGTGGACTCACATGTGCAATCAATCAAGACAAATACCCTCGTCCTGAGTGTGGATTCACGGGTTAAGAAGACAAATCAGGAATAGCAGTTCAGTTACACATACTTGTTCCAAGACATGACTCAGTCGAGGCATAGGTGAGACAGGATAAAACTCATGTCAAGACACGGGTAAGGACAACTCTAGCATGAACTATAAAATGAACAAGCCTGGTGTAACTACACTATCTAATCATGAAGCTAATATACAAGCAAAACGATAATCTAGTAAAACATGGAACACATGAAACATATAGATAAACTCACATCAACTAAAGAATAAGATGATAACATATGGAAATAGGAAAAACTATAAGCATGAAATAAACTGTAGAGGGAGGCAAGGTATCTTGCCTGGTGGTAGCGCGAAGAACCAACAATAAACTGTCAACTGGTAAGCCAATAAGTTCAAATCTCACAACTGTCTCCGAAAGCAGAAACAGACATTGCCAACATTCTCAGAATAGTCAAATTAGCCAAGATTGCCTGTCCTTAAGTCCAATTTTGGACACAAAGGCAAAAAAGTAATTTTGGACCAAAACGATGTCCGTCGTTGGACCCACTTTGCACCGAAAAATGTGCCAGAGTCAATGGTCTCTAAAGTCGTCAAACTACATGTCTACGAATTCGTATTGATGATATGAACCCAACCATATGTCCAAAGTTAGATTTCGGCAGGCCGTGCACAAAATCGTCCGTTGAGTCGAATCGTGGGGCCCGCGAAACGACGATCCGATCAACTGTCTCAGAATTGGGCCAAACTTGACATACAGGTCTAGAAAAATGATACGGTCCTGTTGGTGCAAGTTTTGTCTCGATCTGACGAACATGAACAAAATAATTTGAAATTTTATACAGAGGTCAATACGGTAAATTTTAACAAATACGTATCAAATTCGTCGCGCACACGCGACCAATTTGAATTCCGTCAAAGTCCACACGTCCACGAAGCCGATACGTACCTTTCGATGCTTTTGGTTCGCGATCACGTCGCGACGCACGTCGTCTCGAAGTTTTTTTTTAGGTTTTGTAGTTTCGAAAAATATGTTTTTGTTGAACTTTATAATCGAATAGCTTTTCATCTACTTAATGAAATCAGAATCTACAAGAAGGGTTTTGATGCCCTATATGGTGTCTAGGACTGCCTTTAATTAGTTTCTAAATGTTATGCATGAGTTGATCGGAATCGATCCTCGAACCAGGCATCTAAACTGTTTACTAAACTATTTTCGAAATAATTTTTCGTTGATTTTGGATCGATTTCCAGAGAAATCTAATTGAGTGTATTCGAATCTAATTAAAAGGACATGTAGGTGGTTAGGTTGTTGTCATACCTCAACAAACAGTTTGCAAAACGATCGATCTTCACGGGAGAAAAGTCGTCGAGAAGTCGGCCTCCTGGCCGCCGTTGCTGCTGTCCTTTCTGTCGCTTTCATGTGCGTACGGCGGCTCTGTCGCCAGCCGGCAGCCACTGCGACGATACGTGCGTAGTGTCAGGGTCGCCAGGGGGAGAGGAATGGTGTGGCGGTTCAGATGGGTTTAGGGTTTACTCTTCTCCCCTCTCTCTCGATTTCTCTATAAACACTACAATAAAAAGGCCTATTAATAACGCTCGATAAGACGTATTGATGACGCATGATACCTAAGCGTTATCAAAGTTTGAAATACCTTTTTTCTATGACGGTTTGGGCTAATTTTGGGCCTTTTATAACGTTTATAAAACAAAACGTTATTGATATTTTAAAGTGGTGGCAAACTTGTAATATTTTGCAAACTTATTAATATTAAGCGTTCGAAATATCTTCTTCTCCTTCCATTTACCCTCTCCTCCTCCTCTTCCTCTTCCTCCGCTCCTGTGCTCAGAATTAGGGTTCGGTCCAGCGTCCAGGCCTAGGGTTAGGTTTAGGGTCTCCACCGATCCATCCGTCCGATCCCCTCCGCCATAGACTTCGGCGGGGCCACCGGTGCCCTCTTCTCCGTCGACCCCTTCGAGCGTAATGCCGCCAGGGGGCGCGGCACCATCACCTCCATGGCCTCCGGCAGCGACGTCATCGTCCTCGGCACTAGCAATAGCTGAATCATCCGCCACGACTTCGGCCTCGACGACTCCTTCGGTCTGTCCCAAAACCTAACCCTAATTTCCCACCCCTTCCCTCCCCCATTAATTTTTCCTTTTCCCTATGTTTAATCTCTTCTATCCGACGATCGCAAATCTCGACTGCTCCGGCGGCCGAGGCGGTAACTAGCCGGTCCGCCGATGTGCGAGAGGATACTGGCTTCGATGCCCGTGTGTGCGGCAGAGCCAAAGCGGGTCCATCCCTTTGGAGTCAACCTCGACTGCTCTGAACAAAACGCAGACTACCGGCAGAAGGATCAGAGCACGGTGAGTTCCAGTCACCTCCCGTCGCCTTCGCCTCTTCAGTGGGGGCTATCCCCTACGCCTGTAGCGCCCAGTCGGACCGAGTTGCCGTAACTGTCGCCAGCGATGGATCATGAATGATGAGCAACAAGATGAACAAGGTTAGTTTCAGCTAGGCTTTTTTTTTCTTTTTCTTTTAATTTCTTCCAAACCCTTTGGAACATAATTTGAGTGTTATGTGAAATGATTATATTGGTTAACTAAGTGGTGTTTAAAGGAAACTGAAGAAGAGGTATCAGTGCATCTTAGTATTTAATTTGCATCTTAAAATTCCAATTACTTGAAGGTGAATGAACATAAAAATACATATATTGATAGATATATAGCTACTTATGTTTTGATAACTGTACGTAGCTTAAAGAGACTTGACATGTACAACTATTTTTTCCCCATTCTATAGCCTATACTTATCACTTGTATTGTTTTTCCTTGGCTAATTTACATAATTAAGAGGTAGGCTCAAAATGCAGTTATACAGTGAGCATATTGTTACCTTAAGGGACTGGTTGTAAGCAGACCTATTTTTTGCTTCTGTCAAATTAATTATGAGCAACTAAATGGCATTGAAAATCATTTTGCTTCAATAAACTTCTTGTGCACAGAACTGCAAGCAAAACATCAAATGCCAGTTTGTGCTCACTTTACAACTAAAAATTTGAGTTTCCGCTGACTCGATTTCTCAACTGAGGAAGCATGAACTAGTAACAGTGATTAGTTGTTGATTATCATTTTTTTTAATTTTAATCTTTTTTGTCGGCACCTGGTCATTGTAATGCTAATGTAAACTTTCTATTTGTTTGTGCAGAGACACATTAGAATGCTCAGCTTAAGGAATTGAATGCAATTATCGAGGATCTTCACAGAGTGTTTATCTTTGCAGGAGAGTTTGAGCAAGGGAAGAGACGAAAAATTGGTATGTTTATATTTCAATTGCGAATACTTCCCTCTGTTGTCTTTTTATAGTTCTAAGTGGTATCTGGACACAAAAAGAAGAAGAAGAAGAAGAAGAAGCCAGGTTGCAAGTATAAGTCTTTCGAGGAAAAAGCAGAGACTAGCTAGGGCTACATCTGAAAACTTACGTGCTTCTTTGTCAGAAGATCTTGAAATTAAGGATCACTCAAGAGTTATAACAAAGAAATCATCAGGTGATGAATCACTTCTTAAATAACCTGAATGGTGATTAAAGATTTTGTATTGACTTTGATTCATTTATATGGCAATGCTAGATTAAAGTGTTACAAGAAACAAATTGGAGGTTGCAAGAGTACAATACTAGTTTGCAGCAATACAATAACAATCTTCAGGCTGATGCTGTTAAAAATGGAGAAACCATCCCAAGGCTGCAGAAGGAGAAAATTGCTATGATGGAAACCTTCACTGGGTTGAGGGACCATGCTAACTTGCTAAAAATCAGCTAGATTCTTCCACGGTAAGTGTAGATTTGATGTCCATGTCAGCTTATTTTGTTGAACTGTCTGTGCTATTTTGCATGTGGGATAGGGATATTTTCAAAATAGGTCCAAGGTAGTCACGTACGTTGCACCAATGTGGAAATGGATAAGTTACAAACACGATAAGGATACAAATCCTCTATGGTGTTTTATGATCGTGTTCTTATTTAGTACTCTGTAACAAATTCTACGATCTCAATTCTCATCTAGAATATCAGAATTATTGGTACATTTATATGAAGAATGTTTATTTCTTTATACCAGGTATTCATTACTTGGTGGTGCATACATAGAGGCCAATTTGCTCTAATTAAATTAATTTGGTCCCATTAATGATGTTCTTGAACCATTGAACACATGAAACATAATCATCTGTAAAATGTACCTTTATATTGTGGTTGTTGCTGGGACGCAGGATAACTGTTCTTTTGCTAGCTTCTTTCCCCAACTATACCTTTATATTGTGTTTGTTTTGATAGACGGTGAAGGAAATCGAAACATCCTCATTCCTTCAGGATACTGTTCTATTTCTTCCCTTTTAAAGGCATTGGCGTCGTTGGAATTGGTTTTTTTTCTTGCAATAATTTTTTATGGTTTCTATATAATGTTATGATTGTTCCCATTTTCATGAAAACTCTTTTCTAAGGGATTATTCTGTCAAGCTTGCTCCAGATATGGGACAAATGTCACGATCCGCTCCCGAATAATCGGATACGAGTCGGACACGCCCAGCCTTCGTCGTTGGACACGACGAAGTAAGCTGTACAATACTAAGGAAAACTCACAGTCACAATGTAATGTAAACCAATCACAGCTTTTATAACGTTCCCAGAAATCACCAATATCCATCAAGTGTTTAAAATACAAACTCAGCCGGAGACAAATCCGGTCAAATGAAATAATATACAATAATGAATGTCTAAGATACAATCTCCAGAAAAATAAATGAAATAAAAAGCTGCAATATCCAAGCAATCACCAGCTCCATGTAATCTCCCACTCACCTGCAACGATCCTATCAGGAAAAGAGCAAAGTACAACCCCGACAAGAAATTCTAAACAATGTAAACTGAAATGCATGAAAAAGAATCACAATATGAACCATGGTACAAGACATGAATATGAAACTGTGGTACAGGAATAACAATGAAACTATGGCACCGGATCCAGAAACAATGAACTATTCTATCAGTGTAACATGCATTTGAAATAACTATCAGAGTATGTGACCGGCTGGGTAAACAATGAACAGTGAACAGTGAACAATGGTACGGCTTGGAGTCCCACGTGCACGATGTGAGACCCAAGCTATTATTCAATGCCTAGCTAAAATAGGATTGGTCACATATCTGTAGTATTTCCCCACCCCAATGCACAAGGAACAATGAACAATGAACGGTGAACAATGAACAATGAACAATCGTGTGTACAACGTGTCAACATGAGAACATGAAGCAAGACAGAAATACAGAGTAAAGGGATCGAGTCGGTGTACTTGCCTCGGTTTGGTTGCACGAGAGTAGTACTGCATAGTTGCAAATCACCTGTTATATTTGTACAATTATTAGGGTTTGAAATAAGGCAATTATCTAATTATATCTAACTGGTCATCTATTCATCTAGCTAATCATAATATTTTGAAAGTAATAATAGATAATCTCTCTAAATAAAAACTTGTCCCAAAATAATTTGGAAACCTATCCATAGCTAACCACTATTTTTAGAAAAATATATATAGCCTCGAAGAAATAATTACTAGTAAAAATACTTAACTATTTTAGAAATATTAAAATGTTTTGCTAGCAAAATTATAACTACATAATCCTTTTTAGAAACATTTAATTTTATAAACTATATAAAAATATTTAAAATGAAGCATACTAAATATTCATTATAAGATAAAACTATGACTAAACTGTTACAATATTAATAATAATAATTAAAATTATTTAATGAACATTTATAATAGTAACTACAACTAATGATAAAATGGCAACAGTAATCAACAAAATTATTAAATATTAATTAAGGTTAAAATCCTTATTTGAAACTTTCTTTAATATAACAGAGTAAAAATTTATATTATAAGGTTCAGAATAATTGCTACTAATAATTGTTTAAAAATAATACTAATTAAATATTACTAGTCAATTCTATTAATAACAGTTTTAACTAACTTTGATTTACAAATATGTAACAATAAAAAAAAAGACTAACAATGAATCCAGAATATTAAGCCTGCAGCCCAATTAACTAACAATGAACCAGCCTAGACTATTCCTTCTATTTTACTGTTAAAAATCAATTAAAACTAGAGTCCACAACACAGCCCAATCATTCTAAATCTAGCAATCAATGCTACTCTCTTTCCTCACTGTTGTGATTTTGGACAGCTGAAAAAAAATTAAATAAGGAACCTACATGTTGACTCCCTAGTTCTTGAAGGGTCACCTGACTTTCGGACTCCCAAGAGTCAAGGACTCCAAAAGAAAAGAGAGGCAGTCACTATCACACTATCACTCTCTAACAGCAGATCACAACATATAATTCCTATAGGTTATATACAGACAAGACTTATTTTTCTTCTACTCCTCTTCGTTATTAATCCCACTCAGTCACATCCTAACTTCATTACTCAGCCTAATAATAAGGAGCAACCCATCCCACTTAATACTTCACATCAGCCGAATCCTTTAATTCCCACATATTTCCTCACCTACTCTTTGCTCATTTCTTCACATAATTCTACAGCACCTAAAGTCCCATCCCAAGCTTCACGTGAACGGTGAACAACTCTCATTATAAATCTCTCCATTAATGCACCTCATTATTCCTACTACTTTTTCTCAAAAGCTCCATCAGCACAGCATCTTCTGGACGATGTGGAACACACACATCCCAAACAACTCCTAAGCTCTCTCCCCATCATCATCTTCTTATATTCTCCATCTTTCCATACATCAGTAAAAACCAAGGGACCGAGCCCATCCTCTTCATCATTATTTTCTAAAAACCCATTCTTCACTTCTTTATTCATTCTCTCTCCGTAATATCACAGCCTACCATTTCCTTGGCCGAACAGGAAAAGTCCTCTGACCTCTACTTCTTCTTCAACCTTCTGCTTCTTCTTCACAATCTACACAAAGAAACCCCCCTCCATTATTCTTCTCCTCCTACTTCTCACATATCCCAACCGAACACAAGCAAAACCCACCCTCTTCTACTCCACTCCGAAACCCTAACCTAACTCTAGTAAAACCCTAGATGAAAAAAAATAAGGAGAAGAAGAAATATGACAGAAGATCTAGGGGATCGAGGCGAAATACTCACTGGCCGGAGGTGACGTCGATCCACGTTCGAGATGACGTCGTCGTTCGACGACGAGGCGGTCAGGCAAAAACGCTGCTGAGTCGGTGGCTCTTCGTCAAGGAACGAGAAAGGAAAACGTCGGCCGACGGAGATCCAGGCGACGGGTCCAGATCGGTGGTTCTCGGCAATGACGAATCACATCGTCTGGACGTCGATCCCGGCGGTGAGACTCGACGAGGCGCTACTGGATTCAAGCTCCTCTGGAACGGCTCCAAAGAGGCGGTGGCGGACGATTCGACTGCTCCAGGAGAACGGTGGCTCAGATCTGGCCGAACCGAGCCTTCATGGTCGCTCCGACTTCAAGGCGGTGTACTCGGCTTCTGACGAACGCTAGCTCGGCGCAGAGCTCGGGGAGGGTCTGTCAGTAGATGGGTGGCTCTCCGCTCACTGGTGGTGGAGTGATGGCCGGAGTGGCGGTGGTGCTCGGCCGGGATGTCCAGGGATGAGAGAGAGTAGAGAGAGAAAGTAGAGAGAGAGAGACTGTACTGTGTATGTGTCAGAATCATTGGAAAGTGTTTACAATTTATAATAAAATAATCTCTCAGTGGCCGTATGTAGAGTGGTAGAATGGTAATTAAATGCAGATCTGAGGGTGTTTAGTATAGTGGCAGTAGCAGCAATTAGATATAGATCTAGGGGTAATTTAGAATAACCTATAACATAATTCCAATAAGATTCTAACAGATTTAAAAATTCAAAACTTTAAAGCAGTTTTCCAAAAATCAATTATCAACAGGTTTCCAACATACGAAATTTCAAAACAGATTCCCAAAAACGAAAATTCAAAAACAATTTTTAAATAGGAAGCAGATTTTCAAATTTGAATTTCAAACAGTTTTCAATATCCAAACAGATTTTCTATAACAGGATTAGCTCATTTTTTTATTCTAACAATTTTAAGTACTCTCAACCAATTAAGGAATTAGTTAATAATTAACTAATTAATAAAAATCAGCTTTTTAATACTGATAAATAATTTCGAAAATGATGAATAATATTATTAAGAAATCAATAAACCATCATTACGTCAAATTAGTATTTTGAAAATACTTTTCAAATTCAGAAAAATTTATTAATACTCAAAATTCATTTTAATCAACTTATTTAATCGAAATTAATTTTTCTTAAGAAACAATATTAAAATTCAAGAAAATTAGAAAAACCCAAAAATTTACCAAATATGAATTTGGGAGTTACAACAAATACCTGATCCCTATCATGACCTAGTTTGTTTACTCCTTTCTTTTGATATTTCATGATTAGATTTAATTTTTAGGCCTGACAATTATATGGACTGATTTGATTATCTTCTTTTTTTTAGGATTTCACTGGTGTTCCGGCTGTCGTTGATCTTTCATAATTATTGGTTATGTGGCCAAGTTTTGATGTGGACAATTTTGGTAGTTGTAAATATATATATATATATATATATATATATATATATATATATATATATATATATATATATATATATATATATATGTATATATATGGATATTCTATTTTGGGAATGTAATGAAGATGTTGATATGTACTCTATTTTGAGAAATATAATAAAGATGGTGATATATAATGTTAAGCTTTGAAATGTAATATATAATGTGCAGTATAGAGCGTTATAAATATGTTAATTTGAATAGTATAAAGTGTTATAAATGTGCTGCATTGAGCCTATACATATTATCTATTCATAACGTGTTACAAAAGTCCTGAATTGTGCACTATATATTAAATATTCATAACGTTTTTATAGAAACTATTCATGACGGTTTTTTTATAACGCTTTAAAAAACATTTATAATACCCGTTTTCATAACGGTTGCTTTGAAAAAAAAGCGTCATGGTTTGTCATTAATGACGCTTTTTAGCCGTCATTAAAAGGGTTTTTTTGTTGTAGTGGGTGTCCCGAGTATAGGAGGAGTTCGGTTTAGCCTGGGGGCTCTGTTTGGCCGAGCAGGCTCTGTGGGTAGCTTGGGGCTGGGCTGGGCTTGCTGATGGGTTCGGGAGGGGTTTGCATGGGCTGTGTTGGGCTCTGTGTGTGGGTATATTTTATATAGCTAGTTTAGTCATAAGGAATATATATATATATATATATATATATATATATATATATATATATATATGTGTGTGTGTGTGTGTGTGTGTGTGTGTGTGTGTGTGTGTGTGCAAGTAGGAATATATACTATATACACAATTAATTTCTTACTAATTATAAATCCTATGAATAACATAAACTGTCATGACATTTTCTAAAGCAAAAGTAACCTGGTTAAATTATTATCTATTATATATAACAATAATAATTTATCAGAATAATAATTAGACTATTAAATAAATACGAAGTATATATATATATATATATATATATATATATATATATATATATATATATATATATATATATATATATATATATATATATATATATAATAGATATAGGAATATATAATCCAATAGATATTACTATCATGTGTGTCTTTAGTCTGTAAATCAAAAGCTAAAAAATTATATTTGTACATGTCATCATATTTCAAGATAAAATTATTGCTATCACTCTCAATAATACATGCATGATATATGTGTATATACCCAATTACTTACAAAAATATATTTAGCAGAATACTAAGATAAGATACTACATACCCATACATACTATAATGACGCGGTCATCTTTGGACACACTACATAACTACATGGGCTTGGGCTGGTTACGGGTCCAATTCGGGCTAGTTCGGTCCAACCGAGTTTCCTAAAAGTTCAATATTCTAATTAATAATTAATTACTCGTCTTTGGGGTTAAATCGCAACTTGGCCTGGTTTTCCTAATTAGGACACACTTATGGCTGGGTCTTCCTTGGGATGGCTAATACACTAGTCAAGGCAGGCCACTGCACTATCCGTGCCATGATTTCTAGTCGTCTGGCACTTCAAAACTCAACCATGGCTAAAGTTATCTACCGTAATAATTAACAAAATAATTATTTATAAAAAATCTAAAAATCACCATTTAAATCAAATAAATAATAAAAATAATATTTCAAAAATTTTCAGGAAGGGGAGCTACAAAACCTAACCCGTGAAACATCGGGCTACCCAAATTCGAAAAAGAAAAGAAAGAGAGAAAGAAAAGAAAGAGAGAAAAGAAATAAAGAAACGTCTTTAGTCCATTTTGGCGTGAATACACCAACGACCATCATATAGTTAAGGAACGATGGGTTGAAAGTGTAGGCACGTATGTGTCCCGCACATAGATTCCGCATAGAGAGCACTTATAACATGACAGGGAAGGAATAGGGCGTATTCACCTTGCGTCAGTGCAAGGGTGAGTGCATCCATGCTGGTAAGAAGTTCGCAGCCACGAATCAAACATGAGATTGCTTGTCTGCTTGCCTATTAAATTCGAATAACATGCTTGCCATGATAACATGCTTTATCGCTTTCGAATATGCCATAAAATCAACCCTAAGGAGAAATATAGCAAGATCATAAGCTAAGTTGCATGATTGAACATAAATACTAAAATGTCAGTTTAGAAGGAAGGTCTTTTCGTTAGTACATACGAGGACGAACGTACTGATCCCCCACCAGCTTTCATGCAGGGGTGCAGTAAATGGATTGCTCGCTGCGAAGCTTCGCTTGAACGCATTGAGGCTTGGAATGCCGAAGCGTATTGAAGCGTGCGATCGCTTTGATGCTCGGACTTGCAACATGATTGATGCGGCCGAGATATAGAAGGCATGATGTATGGAACGGTAAAATCCTTTGTGGGCAAGAGAGAACCTGAGTGTTGTAGCCAATCTGGTATATATTGTTGGGCTATCGAAAGCCTTTGTAATCTCAGTTCGAATATCAATAAAGAGAATTATTTCGTATACTCTGTTTTCCTTTCGTTGTTAATATCAAGTCAAAGATAACCATTTGAGAACTTGTTATCTTGCCTTGCACGAGCACAACTCTAGGCTCGTACGGCATTACGCCCCCTGCGTGGATGATGATTCGGGTGATTTAGGGTCGGGGCGTGAAAGATTGGTATCAGAGCTCTAGGCTCAATTTCTCCAGGACGTTTGCTTTGTTTCAATTCCAAAGAGTTGCCCACCACCAATCAAAACGATGCACGAAGTGCAATCGGTTGTGAATATTGGTTACACCAATACGAAAACTTAAATAATGCGTTACAGGAAGTACAACGAGTTGATTATAAATGTACGTTGTAATGAAAGTGATAAGTCAATATCGAATATGTTGAACGAATTTAAGCAATTAAATTTGAATGTCGGAAGTAAATCGTTGCACGAGGTGCAACAGATATCAAAAATGAAATCGTTGCACGAGGTGCAATGAATGTCTAAAATAAGTCATTACACGATGTGCAATACATGTCGAAAATAAATTGTTGCACGTGGTGCAACGCATATCAAAGTAATCATTGCACGGAGAGCAAAGGAGATTGGAAATATATCGTTGCACAAGATGCAATGGAAGGAACTGAAATCATAAATCGATAGAATGAATCGTTCGGTTGCACACCGAACTTGTGTTGGCAAATGAAAACATTGATCGAGTTGTGTCGAATTTGATTTAATCAAAGTTACGGTTGTGATCAGGCACGACCACTGCAAAAATCGTGAGTCGAAAGAGATTGTTGGTTCATATCGAGGATAACGCGAGGGAAATGACTTAATTTTGAGTGGTATATGCCACACCACGTATGCGATGAATGACTCAATTTTGAGTGGTATATGATATACCACTTGTGCGATGAAATTGCATCGACGCATTATGAGAATTGTAAAAAGTTTGTCTGCAACGGTCGGGAGAGTACGTAGACTCGATTGGAAATTTGTATGACGGTATGTTGATGCAAGTGTTCTTCGAAAATCGATTGGGATGATAAGACGAGACTCGTATCAATGAATGATACGTCGGACGAAAATTTTAAGTCGGTCGGATGACCGAGACTAGCAGAACGATTATGCCTTGAAGCAATAATCAGATCGACAGGAAAGGAAAACTCGAACTTACAAAATGAGTCGCATGACTTGCGATCTCGATAGAAATCTTGGACGAGGCGAATCGAATCGTATGACTTGCGATCTCGATAGAAATTTTAGGCGATACGAATTATAATCGGATCGCACGATGTGTGACTTCGGTGAAGACTTGGTTGATGCGCCTAAGGGATAGTTGGTTGCATTATGGCGAAACTCATTCGAGTACGACTGAAAAACATGCAAAACTTAGAGGACGAGATCGTATGACTTGAGGGTTCGATGTTGGATAATCGGTAACTAAGTTAAGTGATCAAAGTATGGCGAGATGCGGTGAATCGAAAAATGAGTTGATACGTATGGAAAAGTTCGTTGCGAACTTGATGTATGCGATGCGAGTTAAGTTGACGTTGAAACGGATTCAAAGTTGACCCTTACGCTATTGAAATTGGTACGACGTATCGAGATCGATACATAAGAAAAAGTAAGCACGATGTGAGAATACAAAATGGAGTGTGTCCCGCGCTATCAAAATTTTTGTAAATAACAATACGAGAATGAACGAACTGGTTGATCATGAACTTTGTGATTGATCAAGATGAGACTATAAGTCAACGACGATTGTTCGATACGTATAGCATCTCGTGTGTCGACGGCAAATAAGATAGAATCGAACTCAATGCGAGTAGATGGTTCGTGAATTACAGAATCATCGACGATAGTGTATAACTTTACTCGGAGGATAGTTGCGCATCAGTTGCACCAATAGATATGGTTTTGTGTGAAATTTGGATAGTCGCATAGAAATCGTCGGAACGTGATTTGGCTCCGAAATAAGATATAGCATGGTTCGTAGTAAACTGTCCTTCGTTAATGATCCACAATTATCGAGCGTAGCTTCAGGACAGCTGACCCTAGAAGACTTGGCCGCCAAATCAAATTGAATGTTACAAACCGTAAGATGACCTATGCGTTGCCGTATATAAAATTACATCGATAACAAATATTATGTGGTACATGTTGACGATAAGTCTAGGCGATCGAAAATTTGTTTGAACATTTTTTGATTGAGAATGATGTAGCTCAATTTTGAGTATTCGTCGGATGAGTGCTTGAATGGTTATGTTGGTTGACGATCGAACTCGAAAATTTACCAACAAACTTGGTAATTTGGAAAGGTGATTATGAGAATCGTGCTATGCACGAGAAAGAACGATAAGGGAATGACTTACGAGTTATGTCATTAGATTTGGATTCACCTGGCAATTGAGCTTGTGTGAATCGAACTTATATTCGATGTTGCAGGATTTATAAGTTGGGAATTTGGCTAGTAAATTCCCATTCGTTAGGAATCGAACGTAAGACGCATCGTAAATGTCACGCCCCGACCCGGAATCACCCGAATCATCGTCCTCGCAGGGGGCGTGATGCCGCACGAGCCTGAAGTTGCGCTCGTGCAAGGCAAGATGACAAGTTCTCAAATGGTTATCTTTTGATTCGATATTAACAACGAAAGGAAACAGAGTATACAAAACAATTCTCTTTATTGATATTCGAAATCAGATTACAATGGCTTTCGATAGCCTAACAATATATGTCAGATTGGCTACAACACTCAGGTTCTCTCTTGCCCACAAAGGATTTCTCCGTTCCATACATCATGCCTTCTATATCTCGGCCGCATCAATCCAGCTGCGTAGTCCGAGCGTCAATGCGATAGCACGCTTCAATGCGCTTCGGCATTCCAAGCCTTAACACGTTCAAGCAACGCTTCGCCGCGAGCAATCCATTCCCTGCACCCTGCATGAAGCTGGTGGGGGATCAGTACGTTCGTCCTCGCATGTACTGATATCAAAGATCATCTTTCCAAACCGACATTTTAATCTTTACGTTGAATCATGCAACTTAGCTTATGATCTTGCTATGTTCTCCTTAGGGTCAATTTCATGGCAACTTTGAAAGCGTAAAGCATTTATCATAGCATCATGTTATCATATTGAATAGACAAGCAAACAAGCAATCTCGTGTTTGATTCGTGGCTTACCAAGTCGACGCACTCGCCCTTGCGTCCCTTGCACTGACGCAAGGTGAATACGCCCCATTTCTTCCCTGTCATGTTATAAGTGCAACTCTAAGTAGGATCTATATGCGGGACGCATTCGCGCCTACACTTTCAACCCATCGTTCCTTAACTATATGAGGGCCGTTGGCGTATCCGCGCCGGAATGGACTAAAGGAGTTCCTTTCTTTTCTCTCCTTCTTTTCTCACTATTTGGTTGGGCTGCCCGGCGTTTCACGGGTTGGGTTACAATCCCAAAACAACCGAAACGTTCCCGTTGCATACCATCATTTGCGGCATTTCCCATCTAGTTTTATGTGCGCCTACAAAGATTATTTGAATCCCTCCGCGGCCAATCGGTTCCGGGGCGCATCCGGTAACTATCCGATTGGGGGAAACACCCGTGCACGGGCGGTATCACATTTTATCTCGAGCCCATTCCAATCGACCATGCAACGCCCTATCATTCAAGTATCAATTTCAAACAACCAAACATAGTCTTGAGTCCGAGACTCAGACTTATCATCTCGCATCTCTTTCTTTAGCTTTCTGTGTTCTTACGTTTCTTGCTTCGTTTCAATGTTTCAATGGCATCGTGCCTCAACTCAATGCTCGTCAACCGAACGACCCGAAGGTCTTGAACACCTTTCGAGGCACCATGTCATATCCGACAGTTCCGCCACATTCATACCGCAACTGTATTCTCTCGCAACGAAGCCATCTTTTATTATCCCGTGCACGTAGGCACGTTCCGACCATATTCCCATGTTCTACAACTTAGTATTCAATGTTCGGGGCTTGCGCGCTAGGGCGCTCACCTATTGTCTTTCAATGTTCTAGCCGTCTAACTCGTGCATCAAAGGCACGGTATGGTTCGTGCACTAAGGCACTCGCCGAGTACAGTTATCCCATGTTCTTGCGGCTTGCGCACCGAGGCGCTCGCCTTTGCGATATCCAATGTTCCATAGCGACTCGTGCATAGGATGCACGTATCAATTCAATTGTTCTAACTTAGTGTTCGACTCACACTATGTTTTATCTCCGATCGGACCACGCCCGTGGCGTCGATAGGTTAACTTTTAGCATACAATGATATATTTGACTTATCGCATGAAGGAGTAAAAGAAGTCAATCCTCCCACCTTGAGTCGATATGCCTTCGTCGTTTCGCCGAGCCGATGCGGCTCGATTCCCTAACTTTGTTGCACGGCCACTCTCCTGACTTAGCCATTCGAGCACTTCGTGCTTCGTTGAGTTATACGCCCAATTCGCCTCAGCATGCCCAAGTCTTTAGCCCGTCGCAAGGCGACGATTTGATTTCGCGGACCCCTTAAAAATTGCAAAAGATCGACCTCTAATATTTTCCCGTCAAAGTATGACCTGCACACGAAACCAACTAGAATCAATACTTGCTTCGATTCGGACTTGCGCCTTGGTCGATTCGATTTCTTAGAATCTTCGAGCCGATTCAATGCACTCATCCTTCGGGGCAACGCGGCGCTTCGCATCGATTCACTCGATGCATTCTTAGGGACAAGGCAACTCTTCGCATCGACTTAGTTCGATGCGTTGCTCGGGACAACTTAGCTCTCGTATCGTTTTGCATCGATACATTCTTTCGGTCCACGTGACTCGTTGAGTCAACGCTTCAGCGTAATGCGCCGTGCGGAGCGGGGCATTACAGTAAAGACCTTCGTGTCAAGGCGATCGATGCCTTAAGCACCGTCGCCTCGATATAAACTGTTGTGTCAGATAGATTGTGGCCTTTGTGCAATGTCAATTTAAAGTTACGTTAGGAGAATTTGAGCATGGTGTCTAGGTAAGTAACCTAGCGGGCGTAGTCCTGAATGTTGATGCATTTGCAAGTCAACAAAGAAATCATATCGAGATAAGTTGCATAGCCAGACTTCGGAAATAATTGGGTGGCAACTTCGAACGCAAGGCATTACGAAGGATCGATTGCGATCGGATGCGCAACGACTCGACGCGACGCATATAATTGATAGTCTATACGAAACATACGAAATGAGAAATGCGATTTTGAATTAAGTCGCGTGCAGTGACTTTATTGAATGAATCACGTACGTATCGAATATACGTATGCGATAAAATTTCAAGAACAGTTGCTACAAATAAGTCCGATCGAGAGTACGAGATGGCAAGCATAGGATTGAAATTTACCTGTCAGCTTTGTTCTAATTTGCTACCACAGGACTTGGTCGAAATACATATATCTTCGGGACACCTTGAATATAGGTACGGATCCAAATCGAATTGTATACAAATTCAAATCGAGCTGCGGGAAGGACTTTAAAATGTTAATGAAAAGCTTGCAAGATAGTGTGAAACTGAACAACATTGGTGGAACGAGATCGTGAAACGATCTATAAATTACTTAATTGGAGTGTTGGTTTTGGTTCGAGGACGAACCTTGTTTTGAGTGGTATATTATGTAATACCCCGCTCCGCACGGTGCATTACGCTGAGGTGTTGACTCAAAGAGTCGCGTTGACCGAATGAAATGTATCGATACGAATTGATATGAGAGTTATATTGTCCCGAGCAACGCATCGAACTAAGTCAATGTGAAGAGTTATAGTATCCCAAAAGAAATGCGTCGAGTTGAATCGATACGAAGCACTGTATTGCCCCGTAGGATAAGTGCGTTGAGACGGCTCGAAGATTCTAAGAAATTGAATCGACCAAGGTGCAAGTCTGAATTGATGCGAGTATTGATTTTAGTTGGTTTCATGTGCAGGTTATACGTTTACGCTGAAATATTAGAGGTTGACATTTTGTCTTATCCAAAAAGGGGTCCGCGAAACCAAATCGTCACCTTGCGACGGACTGAGACATTGGCACGGTAAGCCAATGTCGGACGTATAATTCAATGAAGCAAGAAGTGCTCGAATGGCTAATGTCACGCCCCAGTACCGAAATACGGAGACGGACTAGGCCAGCTACTCCATATGAGGTACGTAACGTCATACGGCGATCGTGGCTGTCGAGAGACTAGGGGGTACATGCTACAATCAAGTCTCCTAGGGTCCCACAGAGTTCTATGTCTCAATCAATCAAGTCACATCAGCAATTAAATGAACATTAAAGATAAAGCAGTAAGGCGTCCCCGACGCTTCATCAAAATGGTCATGAGAGACTAGCTTATAATTTAGCTATCTCAGAGAGTCAGAAGTACAAAATTATACACAGCTGCAGTCTGTTTAATTACAATTATGTACTGACACAAAATATCGAGTAATTCGGCTAACAGGTGCCGGTGGCTAAACGCTGCAAAAGTATAAGCAGGAGTGGTGGAGAAGAAACCCACTCGAGTCCCCGAACCGCCATGCTCCTAGTATGCACCATGGATATCAGGAGGAAGATCGTGTCCTCCGGCTCTGCTACGAGATCTGGCCAAACAAAACCAGCGGGGTCAGCCCCGAATAGCAAGTACCGCCAAAGGGGCACAAGAGTTAAGATTAAAACCCAATTAATAGAATGATTGATAATAGTAATACTTATGCTACTATTATAGGGTAGCGCAACATCCTCGAACCCATATGGCACCCTTACAACCAAACAAGGACAAAAGGTACCGCATGGAGTCGGGACGTGTCGTACTCTATAACTTTTACATAAGTTAAAAGGTATAAACAATAAAATCTCCTGATCGTGACTTCGGTCGATAGCCTATCGCAGCACAATAACCAACCCAACAATCAAACAAGAACATGGGTTGGATCATGTACCATGATAGACCATGTTCCTCAGTCATTCCCAGAAGTAACACTTCATAAAAGTAACACTTCATAACCATAATAAGTCTTCCGTTCATAACTTCGGTCCACAGCCGGTCATAGCACGATAACCAACCCAACAATCAAACAAGAACATGGGTTGGATCACGTACCATGACAGTCCGCTTTCCTCAGTTATTCACGGAAGGTAATAGGATACAAGCAAGTCGTTTTCACGGCCAATCAAGCCTACGAGTTTCTAGTGGGACGAGGTTATCCTCGCGTCATGTTATTTAGAAAATCCTCAGATCGTATCTTTCCAGCAAGGCTAGCCAACCCAGGGGTTCGCGTAGACAGGTATGGTTGAGCACAGGTCCCTCGTAAGGCCACATTGTAGTGCCCCGACCCGCAAGATGCCTTATGATGGATGGTTGGTTCGATGAAGCCTTGTTGGACTTGGGATTATGCGAAGGATCGCTTGGAAGACTATGCGATCGTGGCGGGAATCGTCCTATGAATGTGAGTAGTGTTGAACCCTTCAAAGATCCTTTAGCTTAACGCTTAAAATAAGGATAGTATGCTATGTTTCTTGTTGAATTGCTCAATAACACCTTGCATGGAATTTGGAAAGATAATGAAATAATAATCACATGAACGTAAACTGTTGTGGCTAAATGAATTGTATGCTTGTACGCTGTTGCGATGAATATATGACAGGTGAAGGCAAAGTCCCAAATACTTGGGCAGTGAGTATATCGAGCTTTGGCTCAATGAATAGATGGCAAAACAGATGTTAAGACCCAAGAACTGGGCAGTGAGTATGCTTGAATTGCATTCAAATGAATGAATGCTAAACATATGCTAAGTCCCAGGAACTGGGCGGTAAGTACATTGAGTTGGTTGGAAAGAGGTATGATATCAAAGATGTGGCAAAGAGATTGGAAAGCAACATTCTATTATCCTGTGCCGATGTAGAATGTTGGTTTCACTAAGACCCTGGATGGGCAGATGATAATGTGAGCATTGGCTCAAGGCAAGATGGCTAGATGGCAAGATGGATGAGAATGATGGTTTTGCTTAGTTTTCCTTATCATGCATTATATGTTTTTCTTCTTAGATAAGTTGCATATAGTTGCATGGTCATGGACAACTTGTCGACAAGGTTTCGTTCCTCGAACGGTATTCCTGGGCCATGGAACCCGGTTCGTCCTAGGGGGAACAAGGATGGTGTCGATGTACTGACATCGGAATTGCAGGACTTGCAGTGGGGGCTTGCTACCGCCCACTGAAAGGACGCTGAAATCCCATGGTGCTGAAGTAGTAGCACGGTGTTTCGGAAACCTCCCATGGATTCGCACCCCATTTGGAGTTAGCCGTTCACCAGAAGATGATCCAAGATGGCGTGTCGCCAGTGACCTTCATATAGATAGGTCAGGTGCTAATGATGTCTTATGCAGCAGAGTAAGTTATTACTCAAATACAGGGAAGGATGTCGGCTGTTGGTAAGAATCACCTGAACGGTGATATTCATATTGAATCATGATATTGTTCCTAACAATGTCTTGTGCAGACAGAGTAAGTATTATAAATATACAGGGATGGCTACACGACCGTGGGTAAGAATCACCAAAGGGTGATAACTGCATGCTTTAAAATTATGTTGGCTATGAGATTTGCATGCTTCACTTCTTGTCGGCTATAACATGAAATTGTCCCTAAGGCAACGAGAAAGACCACTGTTAATAATGTGCTATAACATGATTACTTAGTGTTGTCTTCTTAGGTGAGTTGGGCCAGCACCGCTCGCCAGTACATTGATGATGTACTGACCCACGTTGTGGGCAATATTACAGGTGTTTACTTGGGGGAAATCCTGTGAATCAGTGCTTGGCATCGATGAATCGGATGGGTGTGCAGAAGCTCTTCTTGCAAGACGATGTCTCTGCTATACGGGACATAATGTATGGAACATGGGAACTCAGTCATACCAGTGAGATTGTAGCCATATTGGCAAGTTCATTGTAAAGAAGTCGGTATATTCATTGTAGCCTAAAGGGCAAGTGTATACATTCAGTTGGCTATACTAAGAGCCTTGTAAACAGTTGTAAACTCTGTATCCTGCTGCAAGTCTTGTAATCCATTTTGATTATCAATAAAGAGATACATTTATATAAATTGTGTGACTTCAATTTATCTGCTTGGTTCCGCTGCGTTGTCGATGTTTTCTGAGAATTACCAGGAACTGTAATGGTTTTGCCTTGTACAAGTACAATCTAGACTTGTACGGCATCACGCCCAGTGGCTTATTTTCGATCCTCCCGGATCGGGGCGTGACATAATTAACATCTGTTTTGCCATCTATTCATTGAGCCAAAGCTCGATATACTCACTGCCCAAGTATTTGGGACTTTGCCTTCACCTGTCATATAATTCATCGCAACAGCGTACAAGCATACAATTTATTTAGCCACAACAGTTTACGTTCATGTGATTATTATCTTTCATTATCTTTCCAAATTCCATGCAAGGTGTTATTGAGCAATTCAACAAGAAACATAGCATACTATCCTTATTTTAAGCGTGAAGCTAAAGGATCTTTGAAGGGTTCAACACTACTCACATTCATAGGACGATTCCCGCCACGATCGCATAGTCTTCCAAGCGATCCTTCGCATAATCCCAAGTCCAACAAGGCTTCATCGAACCAACCATCCATCATAAGGCATCTTGCGGGTCGGGCACTACACACCTTGCTAAAACATATAATATATAGCAGGAATTAATCGGATACAGTCATCCACTCGTTGCAAATGATACAGTATCCGTGGAGACCAGCCGGCGCGTCGAGACAATATCTCAAGGCGGCTGGTGTAACACGATCTCGGAATTTGCCCTCCCCATGCATCTAGTATATTTAGTTGCCTAATTTAACCCTAGGTGAAATCTTGGACTCACATGCTGTGGCCTGCATGATTATCCTCCTAAAGTCGTACTTTAGTACGAGTACCCCAAAGAGGATCCATGTCAATCGGTATGTCAACATGTGCTACCCTCCTTAGTGTAATGCATCATTGCAAATACGCCACGTGGAGTTACGAGTCATTTGTCGAGCATGAACAAGAACTGGGACATTCAGGTACAGGTATCGGGTAGGAACACTTTGTTCTCCGGGGTCACATTAGTGCTCATATCATGCTCGGGACAAAAGGCGTAAGGATATAAAATGGGCATATAATATCTGATAAAATATCAAAGCGTACGCACAAAAGCACGCACGCTCAAGGAGAGCTGCGTACGTGAAAAAGTCACGCAGGCTCAAGGGGAGCTGCGTAAAAAGTCACGCAGGCTCAAGGGAAGAGCTGCATGAAAAGTTACGCAAGCTCAAGGAAAGAGCTGCGTGAAAAGTCACACAGGCTCAAGGGAAGAGCTGCGTGAAAAGTCACGCAAGCTCAAGGAAGAGATGCGTGAAAAGTCACGCAAGCTCAAGGGAAGAGCTGTATGAAAAGTCACGCAGGCTCAAGGGAAGAGCTGCGTGAAAAGTCACGCAGGCTCAAGGGAGAGCAGCGTGAAAAGTCACGCAAGCTCAAGGGAAGAGCTGCGTGAAAAGTCATGCAGGCTCAAGGGAAGAGCTGCGTGAAAAGTCACGCAAGCTCAAGGGAAGAGCTGCGTGAAAAGTCACGCAGGCTCAAGGGAAGACACGCTTCCAACAGGAAGCGTGCTCCAACAGGAACACACTGCTCACTGTCTTCTCCAAACAGCAAGAACACCATGGCTAAACCCAAGCTTCAAAGCATCATAACTTGGCCATCCGAACTCCAAATCCTAATTTCTAAAGTTCCAACTTTGTTGAAACTGAATGCTCTTCCTCATGGAAGCATCAAAAACCCATAAAATCCAACTAAAGTAGATCAAACCATGCAAAATCCGAAAATGATTAAAACTTAGATCTACAAAAATCAAAGCTTCAAAATGGAAATTTCTAAGTTCTAAACTAGTATAGATTGAGGAGAAGAACATGTTTTGGCAAATAGTTTTGTAAGAAATCATTGGCAAAATTGGATCCATCTCTTGAGCAAGTTGGTACTTGCCTTGGTTGGTGGAGGAAATAAATGAGAGGAAGTAAATTAGATGAGTTATATATAAAGATCTTGGACCCATGGGTTCATGATGAACCAAAGGGTTCATGATGAACCATTGGTGAACCAAGAATAGGTTACCCAAAGGCCAAAACTGTAGGCCCAAATGCAAAAATAAATTAGGAATAATATTTTGTCGAATATTTTGAAAATGCATGAAGAAATACTGCATAATAAATATCGTATAAATTCAAGGTAAATATAATTTATCGGTTTACGTATTAAAATACGTATTTGATTGGGGAGTGACATCTCTACCCTTCTTAGAAAAATTTCGTCCTCGGAATTCCAGCCAAGACAGGATAGTGAAATCAGGGCAAACAAGGCACAATTATATACAAGTTAACTATCATAGTTATTATCATACATCACAAAGTACAAACAAGCAGGTGCAGATAAGCATGGAATCGTGTCAATAAGGTGCAAAATATACCTTATTGTCAAACAAATACGGATACCGAGATCTGATCTCGTCCTCGCGCTCCCAGGTTGACTCTCCCAAGAGTGATGGTTCCAAGAAACACGACAAGGCTTATCGTCCGATTCTTGAGTACCTTCTCTCGCCGGTCTAAAATAAACGGGTTGTTCCTCGTAAGTTAGGTCGGTACCAACGACTAACTCAGAATGATCGAGGACATGACTCGGATCCGGGACATACCCACGTAATTGGGACACATAAACACATCATGTATGCCAGTTAACGAAGGCGGAAGGGCAAGTCGATAAGCCACATCGCCTACCCGAGCGAGAATCTTAAAAGGACCAACGTATCTTGGACTAAGCTTTCCTCGGGTTCCAAATCTGATGATACCCCGAGTAGGCGAAATCTGCAAAACACTTGGTCGCCAACTCTGAACTCTAGAGGCCTACGATGCTGATCTGCCCAATGACGATGTCGGTCCTGTGCAACTCGAAGGCGCTCTCTGACCAACTAACTATCTCCACAGTCTACGTGATCATCTCTGGCCCCAACAACTTCGTTCTCCGACGTCCCCTATGCCAAAGGGGACCTGCACTTCCTTCCGTACAATGCTTCGAACGGGGCCATCTGAATGCTAGCCTGATAGCTGTTGTTATAGGAGAACTCCACTAGATGAAGGTGATCCTCCCAAGACCGCCAAAATCCAAGGTACACGCCCGTAGCATATCTTCTAACGTCTGAATGGTTCTTTCTGATTGCCCGTCAGTTTGTGGATGATAAGCAGTACTGAATCTTAACTTGGTTCCCAAACTTTGGTGTAAGCTCCGCCAAAAATGGGAAGTAAACCGCGTATCCCTCTGATACTATACTAACTGGAATACCGTGCTGCCTTACTATCTGCTTCATGTACATTTCTGCTAACTGCTCAGTAGTCTGTCCAACTCGGAAGGGAAGGAAATGAGCGACCTTCGTGAGTCGATCTACTATTACCCAGACTGCATTCTTACCAGTCGGGGATCTAGGTAAACCGGTCACAAAATCCATCGTGATGTGCTCCCATTTCCATTCTGGGATAGGAAGCGGCTGTAGCAACCCTGTGGTCTCTGCTGCTCGGCTTTCACCTGCTGACATACCAGACACTTGGATACAAATCTCGCTATCTCTCTTTTCATGCCATTCCACCAAAAGACTGCCTGATATCTCGATACATCTTCGTCCTCCTGGATGAATGGAGTAAATAGAACTATGAGCTTCGGACATAACTTTTGCGAAGGTCTCCACTCGGTACACAGAGTCTGTTTCCAAACCTGAGCGTACCATCTTCATGAATCACTAACTCCTTCCTACGGCCTGATTCACACTCCGACCGCAACTTCTGAATCTGTGGATCTTCTGCTTGTGCTGCCCTTATCCTCTCTACTAAGGTTGACTGAATCTGCATACTGGTCATTCTTCCTATATCCCTTGCAAAACTACTTCGATTCCCATACTCTGAAGGTCTTCTAAAATATGCTTCTGCGAGGTCAAGATAATGGCACTGTCTCTCCTACTCAGTGCATCTGCAACTATATTGCCTTGCTGGATGATACTGAAGATCTAAGTCAAAATCCTTCAGTGTTCTAACCATCTTCTTGCCTCATATTCAAATCTCGCTGCGTGAATACGTATTTCAAACTCTTATGATCAGTATAGATCTCTACCCGATCTCCGTATAAATAATGCCTCCACAACTTGAGTGAAAACACACAGCTGCTAACTCCAAATCGTGAGTCGGGTAATTCTCTCATGGTCTCGAAGCTGTCGAGACGCATATGCTATCACCTTTCCATGCTGCATCAATACACATCCAAGACCCTTCCCAGATGCGTCACAGTATACTGTAAAGCCTCCCGCTCCTACTGGAAGCGTCAAGATCGGGGCTGAGATCAATCTCTTCTTCAATTCTTCAAATGATGCCTGACCTAGCTGACCAAACAAACTCTACGTCCTTGTGCGTCAAACGCGTTAAGGGCGCAGAGATCTTGGCAAAGTCCGCCACGAACCTTCTGTAGTAACCAGCTAATCCTAAGAAACTTGCACTTCTGCAACCGTTCTCGGGACTGGCCAATGCTCTACGGCCTCAATCTTCTTCGGATCCACTGACACTCTGCCCCAGAAATTACATACCCCAGGAACGAAATGTGATCTAACCAGAATTCACACTTGTCGAGCTTCGCATAAAGTTGATGCTCCCTCAATGTCTGTAAGACAGTCCTAAGATGTTTCTCATGCTCCTCTTCACTGCTAAATAGACAAGAATGTCATCTATGAACACCACCACAAATTTATCCAAATACGGCAGAAAGATGCGGTTCATTAAATCCATGAATACTGCGGGGGCGTTGGTTAGTCCAAAGGGCATTACTAAAAACTCATAATGCCCATATCTAGATCTGAATGCTGTCTTCGGTATATCTTGCTCCCGACTCTTACTTGATAGTATCCTGACCGAAGATCGATCTTGGAAAAGATGCTGGCCTTGCTCAACTGGTCAAACAGGTCATCAATCCTTGGTAGTGGTACTTATTCTTCACTGTTACTGCATTCAGCTTACGGTAGTCGATGCACATCCTCGTCGACCCATCCTTCTTGGGAACTAGAATCACTGGCACGGCCCAGGTGATTTACTGTCTCGGATAATCCCTTAGACTTCAACTCTTCTTCATGTTGATACAACTTATCCTGTTCTGACGGCGACATTCTGTAAACTCTGTCTGCAATAGGCCTCGTTCCAGGGTTCAACTCAATGCTAAATTCTACCTCTCTGACTGGGGGTATCCCTGGGAGCTCATCAGGAAAGACGTCGAGAAAATCTTCGACCACCCTCGGAATCTGTCCTGGCTCTGACACTGCTGCTGAGATGACGCCTCCGGCCTGATTCTTCAAGGTTCGAGTAAAGATGAACTGCTCCACCCCAGGAATGCTGAATATGACCCTACCTCCTCTGCAATCAATTGTCACATGACTGTCTCTCAACCAGTCCATGCCAAGAACGACATCAAAATTCCCCATAGGGAATTCAATCAATGATGCGGGCAGTAAATGCCCACACACCCTCCACCGGACATGAAAAGCGCACTCTGCTAACTTCTACGAGCCCATTGCCGGTGATTATATCCATCCTCTCCGGCAATGCCTCAAACTCTAATCCAATCCGTGTAGCATATTGTGCAGAATGAATGAATGAGTAGCACCTGAATCAAATAATGCTACAGCAGGAAATGAGGTGACGAGAATTTTACCTGCCACCACGTCACTAGACGCTAGAGCCTCTCCCAAGGATAATGTGAGAGCCTGTACCTGGCCCCGCTGAGCTCCTTGTTACGGCCTTCCTCGACCATGCTGTTGCTGCCTCTGAGGGCCTTCGGCTTCCTGTGCCTGGCGGAACATCTGAGCCTGCATTGGTAGACGCTGGGCTAGGGGCCTTACTGCTAATACTGGCCCTCCACTCGGGGTTGCCACCGGAGCTGGCAATGCTGGAAAGTGCTGAGCTGGCCCTCCTGGCCTCTGCATCACAGGACAAGTGGAGATACGGTGGTCTAAACTACCACACCTCAAGCATAAGCCATTCGCTGACCGGCACACCTCCCTCGTGTGCCCTGCCTTCCCATAGAATGTACAGCCCTGGGGTGCTCCCTGACGCTGTTGTTGGTTCCTCGGCTGCTGATGCCGAACTGGCGCTGCATTGCTCCTCCTCCAACCTGGGAATGAGATCTCTTCTGACCTCCTGTCCTCGATGCCAACCTCTACTGGGTAAGCTCGTGCCTCCGAGCGGCCGTCAAAACAGCGTCAAACGTCTGGTAGTCGTGTCCTTCCACAAGCTGTAATAGTTCCAAATGAAGTCCCTGCTGGAACCTCATAGCTTTCTCTGGCTCCGTTGCCACCATTGCTAGTGCGAAACGGCACAATCTGCAGAACTCTGCTGCATACCCATCTACGGTCTTGCCTGCTTGTTTGAGACTGATAAACTTCTGCTGGAGTTCATATCGAGCTACTACGCCAAAATACTTGGCCTTGAATCTATCACTGAAGGTGGTCCAACGAACAGGGCGTCTTGCACCAACTTCTTCTGATGCCCACCAGTCGCGGGCAAGATCCTGAAGTACTAGTTTGACCTGATCAACCTTCTCATCATCTGGAACCTTGGCTGCCACAAGAATGGCTTCGATGTCTTGAATCCAGGCATCCGCAGTGATGGCATCCTCCGTGCCATCAAAATACCTCGGATTCAAGCGACGAAACCTTCCTGATGCTCCCAGTCAGCCCCGACACTCCTCTCAAGAGCTAACTGAATCCCTTGGTTCAGCAACACGTTCTGCTCCTGCTGCCGAGTCTGTGCTGTTGGTTAGTGACAAGAAACCCCCAGATGATCTCCAGGAGTGCTATGGCGTCTGGTACTGCCGTCGCTGCTGGTCCTGCAGGAGTTTCAATAACCGGCGGCTGCACTGCCTCTGGTTCCATTTCTGCTCGTGTCTGCCCTGGGGAAGGTTCTCTTCCCTGCTGGCGTCCAGTCGAGCCATGCTCTTGCTGCTCTTCCTCATGGGCCTCACCCGCTACTGAGAATGAAGCGCCCCTATAGAGAAAGATATAAGATTATCAAGTCCGAACGAGAAAGATTTCGAGGATGCAAGTCAGGTTAGAGGTCAAGGCAAGGACAGAGAATTCGAATCAAAATTTCAAGGGGAACAAGTTTTGATTGAGACTCCTAATGATTCGCAATACCCCACAAGTCTGAAAAAGAGACCTGCATGGGCCACCACTTAAACCTTGTCACGCCCCAGTACCTCATATAGAGTAGCTGGCCTAGTCCGTCTCCGTATTTCGGTACTGGGGCGTGACAGCTAAGTCAGGAGAGTTGGTCGTGCAACAAAGTTATGAAATCGAACCACATCGGCTCGGCGAAACGACAAGGCGTATCGACTCAAGGTGGGAGGATTGACTCTTCTTTTACTCCTTTATGCCTAAGTAAGAATATATCATTGTATGCTAAGTTAACCTATCGACGCCACGGCGTAGTCCGATTGGAAGATAAATCATAGTGCGTGTCGAACACTAGTTAGAACAACTAAAATAAAATATGCATTATATGCACGAGTCGCTAGGGAACATTGGATATCGCAAAGGCGAGCACCTTGGTGTGCAAGCCGCAAGAACATGGGATAGCTGTATTCGGCGAGTGGCTTCGTGCACAAGCCATTACGTTCCTTCACGCACGAGTTAGAAAGGCTAGCACATTGAAAGACAATAGGCGAGCGCCCTAGCGTGCAAGCCATGAACAGTGAACACTAAGGCATAGAACATGGAAATACGGCTTCGATACGTGCAGCAAGTGCACGACGCGAGGAAAAGATGATAAATGTGTCGAAACGTGTCTACGTGCACGAGATCATAAAAGATGGCTTCGTTACGAAAGAATACAGTTGTGGAATGAATGTGGCGGAACTGTCGGATATAAAATGATGCCTCGAAAGGTGTTCGGGACCTTCGGGTCGTTCGATTGACGATCATTGAGTTGAGGCATGATGCCATTGAACATTGAAATGAAGTATGAAATGTAAGAACATAGAATGTAAATGGAAGAAATACGAGATGATAATTGTCAGAGTCTCGGACTCAAGACTATGTTGGTTGTTTGATAAAGTCTGAGCCTCGACTCAAGACTATGTTTAGTTGTTTGAATAATAGGACGTTACATGGTCGAATGGACATAAGTTAATTATGATATTTTTCGTGCACGAAATGTTCCCTCCAAACGGGTGCACCGGGGCACTGGGATCGTCCGGCCTAGGAGGGATATAATCTTTGATAGGCACGCATCTGTAAAGTCGATTAGCACCCGGTTATAGATGTGAAAACCGTAAATGATGGTAGGCATGCGATATGTTTCGGTTGTTTGGGGTAGCAATCCAACCCGTGAAATGCCGGGCTACCCAAATTTGAGAAAGAGAAAAGAGAGAAAGAAAAGAAAGAGAGAAAAGAAATAAAGAAACACCTTAGTCCATTTTGGAGCGAATACACCAACGACCATCATATAGTTAAGAACAATGGATTGAAAGTGCAGGCACGTATGTGTCCCGCAGATAGATCCCGCATAGAGAACACTTATACATGGCAGGGAAGGAATAGGACGTATTCACCTTGCGTCGGTGCAAGGTGAGTACGTCCATGCTGGTAAGAAGTTCGTGCCACGAATCAAATACGAGATTGCTTGTCTGCTTGCCTATTAAATTCGAATAACATGCTTGCCATGATAACATGCTTTATCGCTTTCGAATATGCCATAAAATCGACCCTAAGGAGAAATAGCAAGATCATAAGTTGCATGATTGAACATAAATACTAAAATGTCGGTTTAGAAGGAAGGTCTTTTCGTCAGTACATGCGAGGACGAACGTACTGATCCCCTACTAGCTTTCATGCAGGGGCAGGGAATGGATTGCTCGCGGCGAAGCTTTGCTTGAACGCGTTGAGGCTTGGAATGCCGAAGCGTATTGAAGCGTGCGATCGCTTTGACGCTCGAACTTGCAACAGGATTG